>JAPFQT010000387.1:0-144000 GCA_027627225.1 Congeria kusceri | reverse complement strand
TAAAGATTGTTCAAATGATGCCCCTGGGGTCAAAGCTGGGCACACCCCGGGGCTCACATGGTTTATATAGACTTTAATAGCAAAATGATTAAAAAATTCTTCTCTGAAACCACAAGGCCCAGATGTTTAATATTTGGTTAAAACATTATATCGAGACCTCGATTGGGATTGCATATGGGGTGGGTGGGGTCAAGGTCACTGTTACTAAAAATAGAAAAACGGTTTCCGCTCAATAACTTAAGAACGCATTGAGATATTTTAATGAAACTTAATACATAGATACCTTATATTGACACCTCGCATGGGATTGCATATGGGTTGGGAGGGGTCAAGGTTAAGGTCTTTGTTACTAAAAATAGAAAAACGGTTTCCGCTCAATATCTTGAGGACGCTTTGAGATATTTTAATGAAATTTAATACATAAATATATTATTTTGAGACCTCGATTGGGATTGCATATGGGGTGGGTGGGATCAAGGTCAAGGTCACCGTTATTAAATATAGAAAAATGGTTTCCGCTAAATATTTTGAGAACACATTGAGCTATTTTAATGAAACTTGATACATAAGTACCTTATATCAACACATTGCTTGGGATTGCATATGGGTGGGTGGGGTCAAGGTCACTTTACTGAACATTGAAAAACAGTGTCCGCTCAATAACTTGATAAGGAAAGCATTGCGATATTTTAATGAAACTTATAACACATATCTTATATCGAGACCTCACTTGGGTTTTCTTATGGGGTGGGTGGGGTCAAGGTCACTGTTATTAAAAGTAGAAAAACGGTTTAAGTTCCATAACTTAAGAACACATGGAGATATTTTAATGAAACTTCATACGTAGATACCTTATATCGAGACCTTGCTTATCGTATGTGGTGGGTGGGGTCAAGGTCAATGTTACTAAAAATAGAAAAAACAGTTTTTGCTCATTAACTTGTGCAGCCGTCACCATTTATAATATTTCAGAACTGCAATGTTAACACTATTCCTCCTGAGTCAATAATTCTAGATTTCAGAATAGGAATAAACATTTTAACATAAATATAATGAACGCTGCTAAAGACATAACTAAATCCATAATCATCTAGTAGTTTCTTAATGTTGTATATCAAATTACGACAGCCTCTCATGCAGTCTGAAACTGCAATATTATAAACAGTTCTCTAAGTATTATATTGTCAGATGTGGCCAACTTAAACCACTATTGTACAATTCGTATATATCTCTGTATATATAGTGAGTATCTAACTAATTCTCCATAAACACATGCATTACAGGAATTCAGTCTAACTTTAAGAAGCTGCTTACAAAACTTTAAATGTATTATTTCTAATTCCTTAGACTTGGTAAAACGTATACCTCTGCTGAATAACTTAAAATAGACCCAACAAATGCATCAAAAAGCTGACATTGGATTTTTGGTTTTAAATCGTAATCTTGACATTTTCAAAATGAAGTATTCATTGCCTTTAGAGCTTTGCCTATTAAGTGTTATTGATTTAAATTGAAACTGCCGGTATAATTAAATACAACACCTAAATAGTTAAAATCATTAACAGCTTGTATATCATGGCCATTGTAGGTCCACTTTGGGCAATAATCCGCCTCTTTCGGAACACCATAATTTTTGTTTTATTCGTATTAACCTTTAATCCCCAAGTAAGTAAATACATAGATACCTTATATTGAATTTCATCTGGTGATTTGCCTACAATGGCCATATCATCTGCAAAAAGTAATAACATTAAAAAATTATCATCTTATTGCAAACCTGATTCAACATTATTTTGCAAGCAACTCAAAATCTTCTACAAATAAAGAAAATAACAAAGGGGACCTAACTTCCCCTTGTCGTAAACTAACAGCATAGCTAAAGTAATCTGAAAATGAAGATAATGATTAAGATTAAACACAAGATGGTACATAAACACAAGATGGTACATATCACGCACAATTCTTAATATTTTCCCTTGAATTCCACATTTAAACATTTTTAACCATAAAGCGTTTCTGTAAATGGTATCAAAACATTTCATCATATCGAGAAAAAATAACATATCAACGCTTGTTTTCATATAAATTATGATTTAATAAAGAATAAATATTGCATCAGAAGTGGACCGCCCTTTTCGAAATCCGAAATAATGTTATGATGTATACAAATATTTTCAACACATTTATTTAAAACAGAAGTGAACAGTTTTGACAGGCAACTAACTAATGTAATTCCCCTATAATTGTTAACGTCAGATTTAGAACCTTTTTAGCTCACCTGAGCACAAAGTGCTCATGGTGAGCTTTTGTGATCGCCCATTGTCTGTTGTCCGTGCGTGCGTGCGTCCGTCCGTCGTCAACTTTTCATTCAAACGACATCTCCCGAACCACTTTGCAGATTTTAACCAAACTTCACAGGAATGATAATTGGGTGACTCTCTTTCAAAGTTGTTAAAATCGTTATGGTCCGCTGCATATGTAGGTCACCAGAGCTAAAAATAGATTTAAAAAGTGTAAACTTAAAAAATCTTCTCTGAATCCACAAGGCCCAGAGGTTTCATATATGGTATGTAACTTCATATAGTGATCCTCTACAAAGATTGTTCAAATTATGCCCCTGGGGTCAAAACTGGCCACGTCCCGGGGGTCGCATGGTTTATATAGAATATATAGCACAATTACTTAAAAAATCTCCTCTGAAACTGCAAGGCCCAGAGGTTTCATATTTGGTATGTAACATCCTATAGTGGTTCTCTACAAAGATTATTCAAATGATGCCCCTTGGATCAAAACTGGCCACGCCCCGGGGGTCACATGGTTTATATAGAATATATAGCAAAATGACTTAAAAAATCTTCTGCTCTGATACCGCAAGGCTCAGAGGTTTCATATTTAATATGTAACATCCTGTAGTGGTCCTCTACAAAGATTGTTCAAATAATGCCCCTGGGGTCAAAACTGGCCACGCCCCGGGGGTCACATGGTTTATATAGTATATATAGCAAAATGACTTCAAAAATCTTCTCCTCTGAAACCCCAAGGCCCAGATGTTTCATATTTGGTGTGTAACATCCTATAGTGGTTCTCTACAAAGATTGTTCAAATGATGCCCCTTGGATCAAAACTGCCCACGCCACGGTGGTCACATGGTTTATATAGAATATATAGCAAAATGAGCTTAAAAATCTTCTCTTCTGAAACCACTAGGCCCAGAGAATTCATATTTGGTATGTAACATCCTATAGTGGTCCTCTACAAAGATTGTTCAAATTATGCCCCTGAGGTCAAAAGTGGCCACGCCTCGGGGGTCACATGGTTTATATAGACTTAAAAATTTCCTCTGAAACCGCAAGGTCCAGAGGTTTCATATTTAATATGTAACATCCTATAGTGGTCCTCTACAAAGATTGTTCAAATTATGCCCCTGAGGTCAAAAGTGGCCACGCCTCGGGGGTCACGTGGTTTATATAATATAGACTTAAAAATTTGCTCTGAAACCGCAAGGCCCAGAGGTTTCATATTTAATATGTAACATCCTATAGTGGTCCTCTACAAAGATTGTTCAAATTATGCCCCTGAGGTCAAAAGTGGCCATGCCTCGGGGGTCACATGGTTTATATAGACTTAATAATTTCCTCTGAAACCGCAAGGCCCAGAGGTTTCATATTTAATATGTAACATCCTATAGTGGTCTCTACAAAGATTGTTCAAATTATGCCCCTGAGGTCAAAAGTGGCCACGCCTCGGGGGTCACGTGGTTTATATAGACTTAAAAAATTTGCTCTGAAACCGCAAGGCCCAGAGGTTTCATATTTAATATGTAACATCCTATAGTGGTCCTCTACAAAGATTGTTCAAATTATGCCCCTGAGGTCAAAAGTGGCCACGCCTCGGGGGTCACATGGTTTATGTAGACTTAAAAATTTGCTCTGAAACCGCAAGGCCCAGAGGTTTCATATTTAATATGTAACATCCTATAGTGGTCCTCTACAAAGATTGTTCAAATAATACCCCTGGGGTCAAAACTAGCTACGCCCCGTGGGTCACATGGTTTATATAGAATATATAGCAAAATGACTTAAAAATCTCCTCTGAAACCACTAGACCCAGAGGTTTCATATTTGGTATGTAACATCCTATAGTGGTCCTCTACAAAGGGTTCAAATTATGCCCCTCAGGTCAATACTGGCCATGCCTCGGGGGTCACATGGTTTATGTAGACTTAAATAGCAAAATGTCTGTAACAATCTTGTTCTCTGAAACTGCAAGGTCCAGAGCATTCATATTTGGTATGTAACATCCTATAGTGGTCCTCTACAAATGTTGTTCAATTTATGCCCCTAGGGTCAAAACTGGCCATGCCCCGGGGGTCACATGGTTTAATAGACTTAAATAGCAGAATGACTGTAACAATCTTTACCTGAAACCGCAAGGTTTGTTGAGGAATGTTCAAATTATGACCCTGGGATAAAAATAAGCCACGCCTCGGGGATGCAAATTCCAGTTGGTTTACAAGGTCTCAGGTGAGCGTCCTAGGGCCCTCAGGGCCCTCTTGTTTATGAAGAGGGATAATAATACCTTCCGTCCATTTATCTGGAAAATATCCTGAATTCAATATATTGGTGATGGTGTTGCAAAATGGTAACCTGTCGTAGCGCCACCTTAACCACAAAGTGTAACAGCAAAGAGTAAATATGAACCGTAAGGCCCTGGTCAGTTGTATTGTGTACCATTTGAAATACACAATACAACTGACCAGGGCTGGTATAACCAATACTGTAGATTGTGTATTTCAAATGGTACACAATACAACTGACCAGGGCTGGTATAACCAATTCTGTAGATTGTGTGTTTCAAATGGTACACAATACAACTGACCAGGGCTGGTATAATTATAAAACAGTATTGAATTTGTGTAAATATACATACCATGCTTTTAACAGACGAAAAGGTATTATTAATACTGTTAATAGCCAAACAAACCAGACCTGAATTATAAATTCTGAATGCGAAAACTCTTTTCCCATTATGCATACCTTATTTTAACTATTGTTATATGCTAGTTTTAATATCTTAATTGCACTTTTTATTTTTAATACCCCATTGAGGCCCTTTTCGTTGACATAGTCCCTTTAAGAATAGAAAACAGACTTTGACCCAAGAAAAAAATACTCTTCCGTTTGCAAATAGGCTGGGTACCAATGTCGCTATTGTCATTAGCAAATCGTTCTTTGTAAAGAATGCTGTACTATGAGTTGGTGAATATCAAGAAAGATTCAAATTAACATTGTTCTAAGAATAGAACAATGAATATTCTTTATTCTTATGTCTTAAGCCTTAATATAGGTTGAGATCTGTCGTAAATACATTTACAGATGCTTCAGAAGTATAGACTTTTGGTTTTAAATGTCCAGTAAAATTTCTGTTTGACCTTTATTAATAATGCTTTTGGTAAATCTGAGCTATCTTTCATATTTCAGGTGCAGACACATTGGCATCTCTACATGATGGTGTTGCAAAATGGTAACCTGTCGTAGCGCCACCTTAACCACAAAGTGTAACAGCAAAGAGTAAATATGAACCGTAAGGCCCTGGTCAGTTGTATTGTGTACCATTTGAAATACACAATCTACAGAATTGGTTATACCAGCCCTGGTCAGTTGTATTGTGTACCATTTGAAACACACAATCTACAGAATTGGTTATACCAGCCCTGGTCAGTTGTATTGTGTACCATTTGAAACACACAATCTACAGAATTGGTTATACCAGCCCTGGTCAGTTGTATTGTGTACCATTTGAAATACACAATCTACAGAATTGGTTATACCAGCCCTGGTCAGTTGTATTGTGTACCATTTGAAACACACAATCTACAGAATTGGTTATACCAGCCCTGGTCAGTTGTATTGTGTACCATTTGAAACACACAATCTACAGAATTGGTTATACCAGCCCTGGTCAGTTGTATTGTGTACCATTTGAAATACACAATCTACAGTATTGGTTATACCAGCCCTGGTCAGTTGTATTGTGTACCATTTGAAACACACAATCTACAGAATTGGTTATAATCAATGGAAATCGTGGCTTCTTTTGTGTATGCATTAAAATATGTTATACAAACTGGGAAAAGAGTCAGAACGCTTCTCAAGAACTAGAAAGTATCATTCAGCACAGTGTTGGAATTAAGCTCCGGGCCCGTATTCACCAACCCATTCTTAAACTTAAAGGGACCATGTCAAACAAAAAGTGGCTTCCTATAGCACTATAAATGATATTAGATTATAGAAATGCACTTTACTATATTAATTATAGAATAAATAGTATAATACATAATGAGATATTTGATAAAAACAAAACAGCAAAAATGTTCGAAAAAATTAAAACTCCAAGCGGGTATCGAACTCACGACGTAGAATGCGAAAACTCTTTTCCCATTATGCATACCTTATTTTAACTATTGTTATATGCTAGTTTTAATATCTTAATTGCACTTTTTATTTTTAATACCCCATTGAGGCCCTTTTCGTTGACATAGTCCCTTTAAGAATAGAAAACAGACTTTGACCCAAGAAAAAAATACTCTTCCGTTTGCAAAATACTATTTATTCTATAATTAATATAGTAAAGTGCATTATTTATAATTCAGGTCTGGTTTGTTTGGCCTATTTCATGTGTACATTTTGACATCAGAATTTTGAGTATTTTGTATAACCATAGTAAACAGATGCTACCTTACAAAGCAGAATAGGGCTGTTGGTTAATGCGCTGTGAACTGTCATTTCTTCATATGGCCCTACGTCGTGAGTTCGATACCCGCTTGGAGTTTTAATTTTTTCAAACATTTTTGCTGTTTTGTTTTTATCAAATATCTCATTATGTATTATACTATTTATTCTATAATTAATATAGTAAAGTGCATTTCTATAATCTAATATCATTTATAGTGCTATAGGAAGCCACTTTTTGTTTGACATGGTCCCTTTAAGTTTAAGAATGGGTTGGTGAATACGGGCCCGGAGCTTAATTCCAACACTGTGCTGAATGATACTTTCTAGTTCTTGAGAAGCGTTCTGACTCTTTTCCCAGTTTGTATAACATATTTTAATGCATACACAAAAGAAGCCACGATTTCCATTGATTATAACCAATTCTGTAGATTGTGTGTTTCAAATGGTACACAATACAACTGACCAGGGCTGGTATAACCAATACTGTAGATTGTGTATTTCAAATGGTACACAATACAACTGACCAGGGCTGGTATAACCAATTCTGTAGATTGTGTGTTTCAAATGGTACACAATACAACTGACCAGGGCTGGTATAACCAATTCTGTAGATTGTGTGTTTCAAATGGTACACAATACAACTGACCAGGGCTGGTATAACCAATTCTGTAGATTGTGTATTTCAAATGGTACACAATACAACTGACTAGGGCTGGTATAACCAATTCTGTAGATTGTGTATTTCAAATGGTACACAATACAACTGACCAGGGCTGGTATAACCAATTCTGTAGATTGTGTATTTCAAATGGTACACAATACAACTGACCAGGGCTGGTATAACCAATTCTGTAGATTGTGTATTTCAAATGGTACACAATACAACTGACCAGGGCCTTACGGTTCATATTTACTCTTTGCTGTTACACTTTGTGGTTAAGGTGGCGCTACGACAGGTTACCATTTTGCAACACCATCATGTAGAGATGCCAATGTGCCTGCACCTGAAATATGAAAGATAGCTCAGATTTACCAAAAGCATTATTAATAAAGGTCAAACAGAAATTTTACTGGACATTTAAAACCAAAAGTCTATACTTCTGAAGCATCTGTAAATGTATTTACGACAGATCTCAACCTATATTAAGGCTTAAGACATAAGAATAAAGAATATTCATTGTTCTATTCTTAGAACAATGTTAATTTGAATCTTTCTTGATATTCACCAACTCATAGTACAGCATTCTTTACAAAGAACGATTTGCTAATGACAATAGCGACATTGGTACCCAGCCTATTTGCAAACGGAAGAGTATTTTTTTCTTGGGTCAAAGTCTGTTTTCTATTCTTAAAGGGACTATGTCAACGAAAAGGGCCTCAATGGGGTATTAAAAATAAAAAGTGCAATTAAGATATTAAAACTAGCATATAACAATAGTTAAAATAAGGTATGCATAATGGGAAAAGAGTTCGCATTCAGAATTTATAATTCAGGTCTGGTTTGTTTGGCCTATTTCATGTGTACATTTTGACATCAGAATTTTGAGTATTTTGTATAACCATAGTAAACAGATGCTACCTTACAAAGCAGAATAGGGCTGTTGGTTAATGCGCTGTGAACTGTCATTTCTTCATATGGCCCTACGTCGTGAGTTCGATACCCGCTTGGAGTTTTAATTTTTTCGAACATTTTTGCTGTTTTGTTTTTATCAAATATCTCATTATGTATTATACTATTTATTCTATAATTAATATAGTAAAGTGCATTTCTATAATCTAATATCATTTATAGTGCTATAGGAAGCCACTTTTTGTTTGACATGGTCCCTTTAAGTTTAAGAATGGGTTGGTGAATACGGGCCCGGAGCTTAATTCCAACACTGTGCTGAATGATACTTTCTAGTTCTTGAGAAGCGTTCTGACTCTTTTCCCAGTTTGTATAACATATTTTAATGCATACACAAAAGAAGCCACGATTTCCATTGATTATAACCAATTCTGTAGATTGTGTGTTTCAAATGGTACACAATACAACTGACCAGGGCTGGTATAACCAATACTGTAGATTGTGTATTTCAAATGGTACACAATACAACTGACCAGGGCTGGTATAACCAATTCTGTAGATTGTGTGTTTCAAATGGTACACAATACAACTGACCAGGGCTGGTATAACCAATTCTGTAGATTGTGTGTTTCAAATGGTACACAATACAACTGACCAGGGCTGGTATAACCAATTCTGTAGATTGTGTGTTTCAAATGGTACACAATACAACTGACCAGGGCTGGTATAACCAATTCTGTAGATTGTGTATTTCAAATGGTACACAATACAACTGACCAGGGCTGGTATAACCAATTCTGTAGATTGTGTGTTTCAAATGGTACACAATACAACTGACCAGGGCTGGTATAACCAATACTGTAGATTGTGTATTTCAAATGGTACACAATACAACTGACCAGGGCTGGTATAACCAATTCTGTAGATTGTGTATTTCAAATGGTACACAATACAACTGACCAGGGCTGGTATAACCAATTCTGTAGATTGTGTATTTCAAATGGTACACAATACAACTGACCAGGGCTGGTATAACCAATTCTGTAGATTGTGTGTTTCAAATGGTACACAATACAACTGACCAGGGCTGGTATAACCAATTCTGTAGATTGTGTGTTTCAAATGGTACACAATACAACTGACCAGGGCTGGTATAACCAATTCTGTAGATTGTGTATTTCAAATGGTACACAATACAACTGACTAGGGCTGGTATAACCAATTCTGTAGATTGTGTATTTCAAATGGTACACAATACAACTGACCAGGGCTGGTATAACCAATTCTGTAGATTGTGTATTTCAAATGGTACACAATACAACTGACCAGGGCTGGTATAACCAATTCTGTAGATTGTGTATTTCAAATGGTACACAATACAACTGACCAGGGCCTTACGGTTCATATTTACTCTTTGCTGTTACACTTTGTGGTTAAGGTGGCGCTACGACAGGTTACCATTTTGCAACACCATCATGTAGAGATGCCAATGTGCCTGCACCTGAAATATGAAAGATAGCTCAGATTTACCAAAAGCATTATTAATAAAGGTCAAACAGAAATTTTACTGGACATTTAAAACCAAAAGTCTATACTTCTGAAGCATCTGTAAATGTATTTACGACAGATCTCAACCTATATTAAGGCTTAAGACATAAGAATAAAGAATATTCATTGTTCTATTCTTAGAACAATGTTAATTTGAATCTTTCTTGATATTCACCAACTCATAGTACAGCATTCTTTACAAAGAACGATTTGCTAATGACAATAGCGACATTGGTACCCAGCCTATTTGCAAACGGAAGAGTATTTTTTTCTTGGGTCAAAGTCTGTTTTCTATTCTTAAAGGGACTATGTCAACGAAAAGGGCCTCAATGGGGTATTAAAAATAAAAAGTGCAATTAAGATATTAAAACTAGCATATAACAATAGTTAAAATAAGGTATGCATAATGGGAAAAGAGTTTTCGCATTCAGAATTTATAATTCAGGTCTGGTTTGTTTGGCCTATTTCATGTGTACATTTTGACATCAGAATTTTGAGTATTTTGTATAACCATAGTAAACAGATGCTACCTTACAAAGCAGAATAGGGCTGTTGGTTAATGCGCTGTGAACTGTCATTTCTTCATATGGCCCTACGTCGTGAGTTCGATACCCGCTTGGAGTTTTAATTTTTTCGAACATTTTTGCTGTTTTGTTTTTATCAAATATCTCATTATGTATTATACTATTTATTCTATAATTAATATAGTAAAGTGCATTTCTATAATCTAATATCATTTATAGTGCTATAGGAAGCCACTTTTTGTTTGACATGGTCCCTTTAAGTTTAAGAATGGGTTGGTGAATACGGGCCCGGAGCTTAATTCCAACACTGTGCTGAATGATACTTTCTAGTTCTTGAGAAGCGTTCTGACTCTTTTCCCAGTTTGTATAACATATTTTAATGCATACACAAAAGAAGCCACGATTTCCATTGATTATAACCAATTCTGTAGATTGTGTGTTTCAAATGGTACACAATACAACTGACCAGGGCTGGTATAACCAATACTGTAGATTGTGTATTTCAAATGGTACACAATACAACTGACCAGGGCTGGTATAACCAATTCTGTAGATTGTGTGTTTCAAATGGTACACAATACAACTGACCAGGGCTGGTATAACCAATTCTGTAGATTGTGTGTTTCAAATGGTACACAATACAACTGACCAGGGCTGGTATAACCAATTCTGTAGATTGTGTGTTTCAAATGGTACACAATACAACTGACCAGGGCTGGTATAACCAATTCTGTAGATTGTGTATTTCAAATGGTACACAATACAACTGACCAGGGCTGGTATAACCAATTCTGTAGATTGTGTGTTTCAAATGGTACACAATACAACTGACCAGGGCTGGTATAACCAATTCTGTAGATTGTGTATTTCAAATGGTACACAATACAACTGACTAGGGCTGGTATAACCAATTCTGTAGATTGTGTATTTCAAATGGTACACAATACAACTGACCAGGGCTGGTATAACCAATTCTGTAGATTGTGTATTTCAAATGGTACACAATACAACTGACCAGGGCTGGTATAACCAATTCTGTAGATTGTGTATTTCAAATGGTACACAATACAACTGACCAGGGCCTTACGGTTCATATTTACTCTTTGCTGTTACACTTTGTGGTTAAGGTGGCGCTACGACAGGTTACCATTTTGCAACACCATCATGTAGAGATGCCAATGTGCCTGCACCTGAAATATGAAAGATAGCTCAGATTTACCAAAAGCATTATTAATAAAGGTCAAACAGAAATTTTACTGGACATTTAAAACCAAAAGTCTATACTTCTGAAGCATCTGTAAATGTATTTACGACAGATCTCAACCTATATTAAGGCTTAAGACATAAGAATAAAGAATATTCATTGTTCTATTCTTAGAACAATGTTAATTTGAATCTTTCTTGATATTCACCAACTCATAGTACAGCATTCTTTACAAAGAACGATTTGCTAATGACAATAGCGACATTGGTACCCAGCCTATTTGCAAACGGAAGAGTATTTTTTTCTTGGGTCAAAGTCTGTTTTCTATTCTTAAAGGGACTATGTCAACGAAAAGGGCCTCAATGGGGTATTAAAAATAAAAAGTGCAATTAAGATATTAAAACTAGCATATAACAATAGTTAAAATAAGGTATGCATAATGGGAAAAGAGTTTTCGCATTCAGAATTTATAATTCAGGTCTGGTTTGTTTGGCCTATTTCATGTGTACATTTTGACATCAGAATTTTGAGTATTTTGTATAACCATAGTAAACAGATGCTACCTTACAAAGCAGAATAGGGCTGTTGGTTAATGCGCTGTGAACTGTCATTTCTTCATATGGCCCTACGTCGTGAGTTCGATACCCGCTTGGAGTTTTAATTTTTTCGAACATTTTTGCTGTTTTGTTTTTATCAAATATCTCATTATGTATTATACTATTTATTCTATAATTAATATAGTAAAGTGCATTTCTATAATCTAATATCATTTATAGTGCTATAGGAAGCCACTTTTTGTTTGACATGGTCCCTTTAAGTTTAAGAATGGGTTGGTGAATACGGGCCCGGAGCTTAATTCCAACACTGTGCTGAATGATACTTTCTAGTTCTTGAGAAGCGTTCTGACTCTTTTCCCAGTTTGTATAACATATTTTAATGCATACACAAAAGAAGCCACGATTTCCATTGATTATAACCAATTCTGTAGATTGTGTGTTTCAAATGGTACACAATACAACTGACCAGGGCTGGTATAACCAATACTGTAGATTGTGTATTTCAAATGGTACACAATACAACTGACCAGGGCTGGTATAACCAATTCTGTAGATTGTGTGTTTCAAATGGTACACAATACAACTGACCAGGGCTGGTATAACCAATTCTGTAGATTGTGTGTTTCAAATGGTACACAATACAACTGACCAGGGCTGGTATAACCAATTCTGTAGATTGTGTATTTCAAATGGTACACAATACAACTGACCAGGGCTGGTATAACCAATTCTGTAGATTGTGTATTTCAAATGGTACACAATACAACTGACCAGGGCTGGTATAACCAATTCTGTAGATTGTGTATTTCAAATGGTACACAATACAACTGACCAGGGCTGGTATAACCAATTCTGTAGATTGTGTGTTTCAAATGGTACACAATACAACTGACTAGGGCTGGTATAACCAATTCTGTAGATTGTGTATTTCAAATGGTACACAATACAACTGACCAGGGCTGGTATAACCAATTCTGTAGATTGTGTATTTCAAATGGTACACAATACAACTGACCAGGGCTGGTATAACCAATACTGTAGATTGTGTGTTTCAAATGGTACACAATACAACTGACTAGGGCTGGTATAACCAATTCTGTAGATTGTGTGTTTCAAATGGTACGCAATACAACTGACCAGGGCTGGTATAACCAATTCTGTAGATTGTGTATTTCAAATGGTACACAATACAACTGACCAGGGCTGGTATAACCAATTCTGTAGATTGTGTGTTTCAAATGGTACACAATACAACTGACTAGGGCTGGTATAACCAATTCTGTAGATTGTGTATTTCAAATGGTACACAATACAACTGACCAGGGCTGGTATAACCAATTCTGTAGATTGTGTATTTCAAATGGTACAAAACACAACTGACCAGGGCTGGTATAACCGATTCTGTAGATTGTGTATTTCAAATGGTACACAATACAACTGACCAGGGCTGGTATAACCAATTCTGTAGATTGTGTATTTCAAATGGTACACAATACAACTGACCAGGGCTGGTATAACCAATTCTGTAGATTGTGTATTTCAAATGGTACACAATACAACTGACCAGGGCTGGCATTCACAAAGCTCCTAAGGGAAATCTTTACTTAAGTTGTACTTGCATGAAAACTTTGGATCAAATTTTCTTTGTGAATCCAATGATTTCTGTACAAAGAAGCTGCAAAACTAAACATATAAGCAATATTTACAAGATTACAACATTTTGATGTTAAAAGACCGATATATGAAACAGCCAGGGACTTCAGGAGTTTTATGAATTTAAGGATTTACTTAAGTTTTCCCTAAGGAGCTTTGCGAATAAGGGTCCAGATTGTTTGCCACTAGCAATTAGACTCATCCCCATGTTTCGTTAAAGGATGAATTTCTATTCATCAAATATCACAAACACATCATAAGCTTTTAACTTTTGTGTAAAATAGGTTAACTGTTAAATACGTGATATTGGAGTACAATGATTGGATACAATACTAGATTGATTTGCACATGATTGACATTTGTAGAAATGTCTATTACTAGTTATCTGCATGGTCGCTTTTATCATTTCATATGTCTTCTTCATCGTGCTCATAACATCATCATGGGACTGCTTCAACTTCTTCTACACGCTGGATGTGACCTATGACTTCTAAACCCGGCTGTCATGACCATTGTGACTGTTGATCTTCATAAGCAGTTTCTCACTGATGTTGACACACTGGTAGAAGATGTATACGTTTGCAGACTGACAATAACGATGCCACTATGAAAGTTTATAAGGCACACAGTTCTTAAAACTTTGGACAGAAAACACGGGCTAAGACTTAATGTAAATACTTGTTCAAAATAGTTACAAAGGGCATTGATGCTAAAACACACGTACATTTCATGGTAAGATGACTCATTTATTTATATTGTTTAAGTTTTCTTACATACATACATACATACATGACAATGTAATCCTCAATATAATTTTTAAAAACCTGCCCCAATGTACAATCATATAAGACCAACAGTGCAAGGGAGATAATCTAAATGTCAGAGAGCTGACCATTGTCCAATCTTAAAAATAAACATGAAATGAACAACTACAGCACAAGGAATATTAAGACATTCTTAAAACATCTAAAGTGAAATCTTATCCATAATTTAATAATCATTATTTTTATTTTTTATTGTTTATTCCACGCGCATGTCTTTCCGCTTATGGATCATGTATTCTTAACTATAATATTCATGCTCGTTTACTAAGCTGAAAGGGATTGACAAATATATATGAGGCGTGTTGTGGGAAAACTGAACTTAATGCACGTGCGTTAAGTGCCCATCCAGGACGGCACTTTCCGCCTACAGCGGATTTATGTTTAGAAGACTTCATTAAAACAGAAAATACCATAAAAGCGGAAAGTGTCATCCCGGATTAGCCTGTGTGGACTAAGCCACGTTTTTCAACGACATGTCTCATATGTAGTTTTTGAATTATCGGAAAGCAAAAATTGACACTTAAGTTAAAATATTTTAAGATAAATGTAAGATGTTTCTGGAAAATGGCCCCTTACACTAATCAGAAAGGATAACACAAAACTCTGCATAGACAAAAAATGTATTCCTCACTAACATAGAACAATCATGGACCTATATACATTGTAACTGTAATTGGCTTTCCTGTGGTCTGTTGTGAAACGTTTGACATAAGAAGCGTTATTATTTCTTGTATACAAATATTAAACAATGGCTTAATCAAAAGTTAGATGCAAAAAGGAAAGACAATGGTCATACCAACTCAATTTGCAACTGCAGTTGGACCTACTCAGACACAGAGCGAGCGGTTACATGCAAGCAAGACAGAAGACATCAAACACACCACATGGGACTCAAGCGAAATCACTCTCCCGTACCAAGTGTGACCAATACCTGAAAGAGAAGACAGCAAAGAGGTGTCAGATGTAAATGAAATAATTATTGTTAACATGAAATATTGAAGGAACCTAATGCAAGAAGTGCAATTCATTATGTATGTGAAACATCCACTGTGTCTTCCAAAATCAATGTAGTGCACAAATCTGAAAGTATATCACTTTTGCCAACCCATAAAATACAGGCACCTGCACTTTTATCTATAATATTTGTTAGTTGTTAGTTAGTCAATAAATATGTATTGATATATAAGGGCCACTTTAAGAAAATTCATTGGGCATCAATACTGCTGAAACAGCATAAAGTAATGAAACTATTTCATAAAAACATTTTTAACAAAATCAGCATTATGTTGTTGTTTTTTTTCATTTTCTAGCACATGGACGTCTAAGCATGCGTTCATAAAGAAATGCATTCATACAAATGATATATATATCTGTACATACGATATTTGTCATGGAGATGCATTTCTTGAAATCAGATTTTCAGCTCCCTCCCTTTGTTGGAGACTTACTGTCCCCATGTTACGGAAACGGTGTCCCAGACAGTATACAGAGAAGTAGCGCATATTTTTATAGCAACTGAATGTTTTCTGACAACTTGTCATTTTACCTTTAAGGAGCGCCGAAAGCTTTCAATGCCTGTGAATTCTTCCAACACAGTCAGGATTCGAACCTCTTTGTCAACTAGGATAATACAAACACCTGGAAATAAACATGCCACATGCTCTTGCTTCAGTTCATGATTTCTATAGAAATGGGATGAAATCTACTACAGACATGCACTGACATTCTTTTCTCTCATGACTGCCAAGAGGGGGTTAAAACATGGACAGCATTTCAACCAGTTTCAATGACAAATTACAACTTTGCTGCAAATCCGCGTGGAGACTGTAGTACATGCTTATTTACCTTTGAGTAAATTAGGAGTCAACAATTCAGTTTTATTTTTTTTTAAACTGCACTTGTAAGCATGCTCTTATAAAATACACTGCCAAACTGATGTCCACAGCCAGGAAACCTCATGCACTAATTTGAACAGTAAGACAGCTTACCACATCACTATACTTGATATAGGCAACATTTTCTAATGTAACATACATACAATTTAAAACTCCAGTACTCTTGTCCGATACTTATGACTGCTAAAACAGTCCAAATACTGCTCAATTTCACAGGACTTGTAAACAATGTCTCCCTTGCCAGTTTGCATGTGACAACCATAGTTTTGCTGGGATCAACACAATTTGAAGGAATCTGATAAGTGGTTTCAGAAAAAGATGTTTAAAGGAAAAAGCTAATGACAGACAATACATGACAAATTATGGACAAAAACTGACCAGAATAGCTCACCCTAGAGCATTTTGTGCTCCGGTGAACTAAAAATAAGACTTTTTGAAAAACATTCCTACATTGAATGCTACATTTACTACTTGTAATTGCATTAGTTTGTTATAATGAATGAGTAAATTAACAAATTTGCTCGTAAAACAGCTTTAAACATTACTGTGAAAGACATTTATTGAAAGAATTGTCACAATAAGAAGGCTTGACAATAATGGCAGACATGGCAATCACAATATACACCCTAAGTACTCTACAGAGGAAACAACATATTGGCTGCAGCATGCACCTTCACTTATGGCAGAAATAAAACTCATGTATATCTTACCTCGTAGTTAGCAGCCCTGGAGAATCCTCAACCAACATTACACAGTGACAAGGTGTAATGGTCTCTGTTCCTGAGTGGGCACAATGCTGGTGAATATGTTCAATGGGTTCCCAAATCTTCAAATGTACCTCAAAGCTGCAATCAAACTGTCGGACATGGCGATTTGTTATAGCACAAAGAAATATGTTGCAAAACATACAAACATGGAACACAAATAAAATATTACCAATACATGTATTAAAGTTTATGGATTTATTTTTTCTAGATATGCTGGAAGACAGAATGACAAACAGCACTGACCACAACAGCTTGCCTTGATCATTGCTTGGGCAAGCTCAAATCTAAACTAAGAACATAATTAAGTTTCTTCAATGAGGTCATTAATCAACTAGGCAAATACATGCCTAGAGAGTTATGGACCATGTGCATTATCCTGACTGTCTTAACAGGAATATTTATCACTTTTTTCCTTAAGATATTTAAATGTACCTCACACTGCTGAACCTTCTGTCCAGACCCCGACAGCATTCCAATGGCAGGCCGAGAGGGAAGTCTGTTACATTGTTTGCTGGTAAGGCATTCACTGAAATCATATTTGCATGAAAGAAACATTTTATACAAACTATTGACCTGCAGTAGTTAAAACAGTTCAATGCTGTTGTTTTTCCTCCAGCCATTCTGCTTGTTTGACAATAAGCCTACCATACAGCATGTTCTAGAAACTGGTAATACATTAGGAAAACATCAACATCCAATCTTATTCTGCCAAAATGGCTGGGCTCAAAAGTTGCTTATGATTTACCATGTCATGGGAAGTAACCCTATCCAGCCTAGCACTACAAAGTAGCAAAAAAACAAAACATGTAAATATTACATGAACATGCTCGCCATCTACTGGCCACCTGATATTCTGCAGTTAGACTATTCCTCTACTACCTCAACTGAAAGATAATTGTTTCATAACAGTTACAAGTATGTCTATAAAAGGAACTCTGATACAGGTCAGATAAAATTGCATTTTAGTTATCGTACCAACAAGTTAAGATCATCATTATTCTCATTACATGTCTTATCTATAATTAATGCATTAGTTCATGAAGAAAGAACAATGTTAAATGTTTACTTCATTCTAGTTGCCAGCGTCTACAGCTTCTGGTCTAGCGACCACACCATAATGATAAAGACAATGAGTTGTGTTCCTCCAGATGGCCTGACCAGCACAGCATCCTGGGACAGCATAGCATCAGAGTAGCAGACAAGCGCCAGAAACAGGCTAGACATTTCATCACGATGGTAACTGAAGATAAGACATCATTGAACAAAACATCTGGTACAGTCGACTCCCTTACCTCGAAGTTGCCCAGACCAGCATACAACTTTGAGCGATCAAAACTTCGAGCAAACCAGAAACTATTTTCAGACATCATCTGTTGTTTTGCGTCTTTTTTCTCTCAAACCTCCAAGGTAAAGAGTATTTAGACACGCAGACCGTTTTGGGTGAGTTTTGGGTGACTGACTAAAGACTTGTTTGGCTCAATTGTTGTTCTTTGCAGAGATTTGCAATATTTATGGAAGAGTACATAACAAAATAATATGTATATGATAAACATTATGACACTGCTTTTGACTAGAATTGCCAGCAGTATTTCTACCAGTCAAGTCTGCAATGAAGTTTTTCAACAAAACTTTTGGTGTTAATTACCAGAAGTGGTAGTTTTAGTGAATTAATTTTAGATATAACATAATATATGAATGTTTGAAAATGTTGATGCCAAATATCCAAATATCATTTGTTCACCACTGGACACAAGTCAATCTCATCTTATCGATTAGTGACTCGATGCGACTTTGAGCCAAACCAACATGTTCAGGAGTGAAAAGAGTGTAATTATAGGGCCTGGACAAACACATTCAGATATCAGAAGTTTTGACACTTACAAAATTCGAGCCAAACAGTCAAAATCTAGAAGAATAAATTTTCTTTCACAGGATCTGACTGAAAGATTTGACTGATGTCACTGTGGTTTCATGGTTATTATTTAAAGCAGCATTCCAGAAATATGTTAATAAAAATAAAACTTAGCAAAAATCGTTTCTAATGGACATCTTACAGATCAAAATACACAAAAAAATACATTGAAATCAGTCAAATAATAATGTTCTGGCAACTTTATAATGTATAGTTATCTGTATGCGATAGCTGTGCTCTGGAGAAAATCAGCATGTACGTTTGTGTGTTTTTCGTTCGTACCAAGCGTTTTCGAACATAAGAAACAGTTTCAAGTTGAATAAATGTGATTAATGTTCGTAAGAGCATGAACAAATTTACGATTATTTAATTATATGCTATTGTGCTGAGGCTATTGTGCTGAGGCTATTGTCCTGATGCTATTGCCCTATGCTATTGTCCTGAGGTTTTTGTCCTATGCTATTGTCCTATGTTATTGTCCTATGGCTATCGTCCTGATGCTATTGTCCTGATGCTATTGTGCTGATGCTATTGTGCGGATGCTATTGCCCTATGCTATTGTCCTGATGCTATTGTCCTGAGGTTTTTGTCCTATGCTATTGTCCTATGTTTTTGTCCTATGCTATTGCCCTATGTTATTGTCCTGAGGTTTTTGTCCTATGCTATTGTCCTGAGGCTTTTGTCCTATGCTATTGTCCTGAGGCTTTTGTCCTATGCTATTGTCCTGAGGCTTTTGTCCTATGCTATTGTCCTGAGGCTTTAAGTTCTTTTGATAGCAAATTCATTTAAGACCCCATGTTACTCTTTTATCAGTTATGTATTGATGTAACAGTTCTGTTATGTACAATGTATTCTCAATGACCCTATTACCGGTGTATACGTATTAAGGGGTATTCAGATTTTGGTATTTTACAATGCCCAGGATAGTCATATCAGGTTTGGATTTTAGACAATCGTTCGCGCTAACTGTTATCTAAAAAAAAATGGAAACAATGTTGTCCTAAAATGTAAATAGATAAATAAATAGCATATATTTTTGCCCAAATTATTGTTTTTCTCAGGCATAAAATTTCTCCATTTTTATTAAGTACATAACGAAACACCCCATCTCAAGCGTTCCAAATTTATCTTCGACGTAATCAAATCCCATAATGCACTTATTATTCGCATAAAGCTGCTTATACTACTCAACCAAACTTCGGACCATTCTCATGAATCAATTAAATTTCAATTAAAAATGTCAAATTGACCCTGGAAAGGTTGGAAGTCTGAAATGTTTGTATGTTTATTTTGCTCGTATTTGCAGCAACTAGCTATTGGAAAACGAATGAGAACCCCATTGATCAGTCGAGTATGTACAGTGTTGATTCGATTTCATGGGCTTATTTAGAATAAAACTATCAGTTCAGAGTGTCTGGTTTTCCAGAAAGCACATTGAGGGACAGAACCTTTTAAACCCATATATTCAACCAGTCCTTTTTTTCTCCATTATATATCACAAATATAAATTCAAAATGATACATCATAATCTTAGTTGTTTTCTGCAGTATTTTAAATGTGTCAGCATGCAGAAGTTTAGTGCAGTAAAACTGTGTGTGTGAATTTTATATATGCACAGGTAATAGGTAACAACAAAAACAAATATGGCCCCCATGACCTGGTTAGAAAACTAGGTCAAATAAACGAAATGTGATAGAATATACGTGTAAAAATATTGATTTATTACATAAAACATATTTTGTTGTTTTAAAATAGGTAAAATTTATGTAAATTATTGGACCATACAATTCACGATTTTATTCAAATATTAAGTACACCAGTATTAGGGTCAAGCAGCATATACATGATTGTAGATTTGCAGTGGTGTAGGTGTCTGCCTTGTGAGTTCACTGTAAAAGTGATGAAAATGTCATCAACGGTTATACCCCTATCAACCAGAGCGGGTCCTAACAATGTCTACCACATCCTGTTGACGTGTTGTGGACTGAGGGATATGCATCAGGGACCGGGCTATGTGTTTGTGGATGCTGAGAAGGTGGGGCGGTTTTGAGCATTTACAAAGCTTGCATAGTGAGGACGTGGAAAAGTTATGTAGAAGTTTAATGACGTATTAGTGACAGTTGAAGCGCATTTATGATGTATTAATGATGCAGTATTGACATCATGAATGTAGTACCTACGTGGGGACTTCTAGCAGTGCTTTATTCCCGTTGGTGCTATGCATCTGCAAAGCGCTCATTTGGACATCTCTGCATCATCATAAAGACTTGCGCAGGACTGGTACAGGTTAGTATCAGGTCTCTGTACGCATTCACCACGTTAAGGAAGTCATTACTACGCATTTCCTACATATGCAGTGCATCAGCACTGCAACAGTGGTGGGTCAACTCAAATTTGTGCCTATACGTTAAAATTCGACTGTGAAAACAATTATATATGATAGAGCGTTGTGATATTTATAGGAAAATGCTGACATGGGTGTGGCATATGTTAAACATGGTGCTAGTGTGGTACTAGCGGCGTACACTATTGTGCTTGATACGTAGAAGCTGCGCCGTATGAACTGATTTGACATGAAGCACGAGGGATGATGTGCGTGGCCAGGTATTAGAGTGACCGCCCGGTTGTGTTAAGGACCTTGTATAATTAGTGCTGACGGGCTCTGGTGTGATAGCACCATAACTTACTGATCCATATTCACCAATTGGGTGGGAGGCAGTGCCAGGTGACAAACGACTGATTACTCTCCTCTTTCTGCCTGTTATCACAGTCATCCTCCTCCTCATCATCTGGTGCTGGAGTGCTTCATGCTGGTCTCTGCTTCTTGGCCTGTAAGTAGATGGATATCTGATTAGTGTGCACACCAGCAGCAGCTTTTTCAGTAGTATACTTAATGTTGCATTGAATTCATCATCATCATCACCATCATTATCATCAAACATTGTGCAATAGCATTAATAGTTCATTACAGTTTGCTGGGACATTATTACCAGAACTAATCATCAATATCATTATCTGACATCATCAGATACCTATAGCTTTGACAAATTACCCGGCACTCATGAACTAATTTAGGTCTGGGTGTGGGCACGAGAGGAAGTGCCCCTCATCTTCACCACAGACAGCCCTTACTCCCCACACACCCAATAGGACCCCTGGGCTTACCAGCTCTGCCCCCTCTGAGCCTGTTTGTTGGCGGTCACCACAAGTGAAGGTCGTTGGGAAGCCAGTATGATGCAGTCCAGTCATCTTGCACACTAAAGCGTAAATTGCATGATTAACATCGGTTTAAAAAAACAAAGTAATTGATTATTTTACAGAACATAAATAGCAGTCTATTCTGAGTCTAGCAATTTAAAAATATCTAAAATATTCAATAAAGAACATTCCAATTCTAAATAAAAACAAACATGACTCTGGAGCACTGTCAATTATTTCTTAAGAAAGGTAGACTTGAAAACATCATTTTACTTCATCTTTTCTTATACCCTGTACATGAGTTAGTTTGTGAAAATATTTATGTACACCAGCATTTAATTTGTTCAGTGCAAAACACAATACCCTTATGTGCTATCAGAAGCAATGTAAATATGTCTCTGGAGTGGCCTAGCACCCTGATACAGCTGCATCAGAACACGTCATTAATGAAGGCGACATCATAGATAAATAAAAAGGAATCAACTGCATGAAACATAATAATACAAATATTAAGACTACATTGTTGTAAATGTGTTCATAATACAAACTTTATGTTTTGATCTGAATGTTATGCATTCCCAATTTCCTGTAGATGAGTATAAATACTAGTATGATTGTTGTTCAAGAAGAGAGGATTTGGAGATTGACTGTTAAGACAGGAATGCCCTTCATGGGAGAATAGACACCAGACAACTGAAGATACAACTTGAGCCTGATCTCTTGTTGTTGTTATTGCTAATCGGTTATACCACACTTTGAACTGCCTTGCTGTTGGGCTAGCTCTTTAGCAACATGATTGAAGTGTCTCGTGTTGGAGGTTCAATCCCCTGCAGATGTTCAGGTTTTTCTCATTATGACAAATGGAACGTAAATAAACCTGACTTATAATGGACATATAGTGGTAAGGTTTTGCAGGAAACTAATGTCATCTCAAAAAACTGAAAAAATGTGATTTTATACAACATGAGTTTGGGATTCATCATAATAACAAAAGTAGAACGTGTCAGACAATCACAGACATTTTCAGTTTTCGATATTGACGCGTAATTAACAACAGTGAAACACATTTTATTTTTCCATGTGTGTTGTTTCGTTGTAAGAAACCGTCATTAATGTCCCTTATTACCTATGTGCAGGCTGTTACGTTGAGTTCTTATTTTTCAGCTTTTCCAAATCAAAATATCCGCCATTGCTACAACAACAACAGTGTTGGGTGTGGACGGCCCAATTCCAGTACGGAAGCAAGTTAAACCGGCCACAAGTTAAACCGGCCACAAAAAGTCCAAACCGGCCTCATTAAAAGGTAGGTGTGATATACAGCTTATACCCATGAATTTTGAAATAATGCAAGTTTATTTATTAACACTTTGGCTTAAATGAAACCATGTTTTTGTTTCACACTGAGGTGCTAAGACGCATTCACCAGAGCAACATGTAAGGATTCTGTCATTCTGTATTACCCCATCATATTTAAATAATTGAGTACTGAAAATAATATTTGAGTACTTTAAGTTATGTTACCACATTAAAATAAAAATAATTGAGTATAAGATGAAGACGATCTCCGAATTTTGTACAACAACCACAATACGCAAATGTTTTTCTTTAATTTATTACAAACATAATTATTTCTCTTTGCACAACACTAAACCTGCATATTGTTCTCAACACATAAGCATCTAAACTCTGGATAAATTCTGAAAATATTTTAAACAGTTTTCAAGGCGCAGCCTGCTTAGTACACCGGATTTTTAACACAATACAAAACATTGCCACAAAACATTTAAATAGTGTTATTCTTGTCAATTTTTGCCTCTGTGTTTTTGCAGCCTAAATGACGTCGGAAACCATCCAATATGCGATTACACTGGTGTCTCCCCAATTCAATGCAACCTCAATTCGAAAATGTTTTGATATTATTTAGAAGATCTAATAAATAATATTACTGAATATTTCAATGGTTTCCACTCAAACTGCTTTGTATTATATGTGGGTTTTTTTTAACCATTTTCGGATTTTTCGTACACATCTATCGGTCATTTTGTACCCATGTCAGTCCAAAACCCATGTTAGTACGCACCGAGTTTGCCGCTTATTGCGTACTGGGTATTTCAGTTGCGTTTTGTTACTCATCAAGTATAAAATTAATTGCGTAAAAGGGGTTTCAGAATTGCATTTTTACGCAAATACGCGCCTGAGCTGTTGCTCTGCATTCACGCTTTGAAAAGGTGTGATAGAGTAAAACCCCGCTAATACGACCACTTGGGGGTCTTAATAAAAATGGTCTTACTAGCGGGGTGGTCGTATTATCGAGGTATCACAGAGTCAGTACATTAAAACATTTGAGCAATTCAAAATTTTAATGAAAATATAAATGAATAATGAATGAAAACGAAAATCCCAATTTGTATTCAATACGTGCTTTATTAAAAGCAAATTGTGTAACTTATAGTTATGGGATATGAACTCTAGATTAACTCGGAAATTAATTAAAATTTGATTAACAAGGCCATTGAGGCTCAGTATTCAGCAGTGTTACCCACTAACTGTCTGCTAGTGTCATTTAACGTAATCTGATACACAGTCGATGTGCTAATCCCTTATCAACACATCTGTAACATTGATTTTCACACGCTCCTTTTTATACCACAAAGCATAATGTTATCTCCACGGCATATGTTGTTAATTGATGACATTAAGTGTCAACGACCAAATGACAGTGGTCGCAATAAAGGGTTTATTTTGAGCATTATTTGGTACTTTCGGTCTGGGATTAGTGGTCGTAATACGGAATAGCCGGGTACCCGTTTAATCGGGGTTTGCGACCATTGAAATATATAGGAAAACAATCGGGTCTTTTAAAAAGTATTCGCTTTAGCGGGGTGGTCGTAAAATCAAAGTGGTCGTAAAAAAAGCGGGGTTTTAGTGTATACAGCTTATACCCATGAATTTTAACGAACCTTTATAAGTTAATTACGGTACTCGCTTACTACATTGGAAATTATCTCTTCTGAAGAAGATATCATCAAATAAACTATAAATACCGGTATATTTTGTCAAGCCTGTGACGGAGTATATAAAACTCGACTCATGGGCCAGCTACTAGAAAACGAAGCGAGTCATATTTAATATTTCATTATTCACCAAATTAAGCCGTTTATAGAGTGAAATGTGGTTGTTTTTAAGGTATACATTGTGAACATGATTATGTTTTTATAATATAATAAGATATTTCACCGTTGTATGTATTTGGTATGTATTTGATATATGTCTAATGCTAATAAAGAAAATAAATACAACAATATTTACATACATTTATTGTCGTTATTTTATTATTCTTTAATTATTTTCACTATAAATCAAATAACATATCATTGGCTTATATAGTAATACAATAAATATATATAATTAACTCCATCAGAAAATTATTTTAGAAAAAAAAAGATGCCGGTTTGACTTTTTTCCAATGACTCTGTGGCCGGTTTGACTTTTTTGTGTCCGATTTAACTTGTGGCTGGATTAACTGTAATTCTTCTATTACGGCCCAAGTCGTTGATATGAACAAGCAAGAATTTAAAATTTGATAAAAAGCAAATGAGCATATTTATTATACAAAGTAGTTTGTGATACAAAAAGGAGCTCACATTAAAATGATTAAAGTGCAACAATGCATATTTATCATACATATTGAGTTTTTTATACACAAACATGTGTCCATCACGTGTGATTGAAAAGTAATCTGGGTGCATTCTATCGACTGGAGACCATGTCCCAATTGATTACTGTGTAAAATGGTAGGCTTTTGGAATCCCGGATATAATCTCCCCTTGCCCCGGACGAAATCCCTCCTCATGTTTGCATACCCGGACATAATCCATCGCGATAATTGTACCCCCCCCCCCCCGCCCTATCGCACAAAATCCCTCACTGATAACAGAGATTCTTTATGCGTTTTATTAAAATTAAAGAAGTGAAGTCTTAATGCAACAACAACCATTCACGCTAAAATTAATTGAATATATTTGTGGCAATTATATGTACTTTGGACAGTTTTAACACATATATTTCAATTATATAGTCTGCATAAAAGTAGCAATATAAACATTATATTATGGCTTCATATAATACCACTGTTGGTAAAATAATATAAATAAATCATCACACTTATGTTGATGCTAAATAGAGGATATATATTTGTATTAAAACCTTTTCTTTTTGCAAACAATTTAAATATTGTATATTTTTATGGTGAGGGCTTATGTCCAGGTTGTACAAAATCAACGAAAGAGTTTCGATCCGGGTACGTAAAAATGAGCAGAAGGGATTATGTCAAGGAGGGATTTTCTCCATATACCTTATCTACCATGCATTTGACACTTCAGGTGTTGACAACAAAGAAGATCGGTATGATTACTAGTAGGTCAAAATAACAGGGTAATAAGACGTAATCGATGCATTTTAGATAGTAAGTTTATTTGTGTAAGAAACAGATTCCAAAATATTACAAACGTATTAAGTATAATATAAGACAAATACATGATAATAAATGTTAAATTATGAAAAGTAATAGCGAACTCATATTCAGAGCAGTATGTTGCGATTTAGCAGTTAACACCCCCCAACCACACACACACACACACATACAATATGCAGGTGTGACGGAAATGAAATATATTTCTACAAAATGTAATTTTTAATCTACATATTCAAACAATCACTTTACAAAACCTATCGGTACTTTTTATAACAAGTCCAGTCAGAAAATCTTCATTTATTTTGTTATTATTTGTCTGGAGATATTTAAAAATTTCCATACAAATGCCTTCCTATGTATAATCAATTTTACAAATTGATTACTAAAAGTTAACACACTGAATTATTAAACTAACCATACTTGATTACAACATGTATTTATTAGACCTTTAATAAATATATGACGTTATATTTTGTTTCAACACATTGTACGTTTTGGTTATGGTACGTTTTGACCATAACTCCGGCGAAGTTGCAAGGCAGCTACAAGACTGTCGTGAGAATTCGCAAAACCTTCTTGTCTCCACCATTCGACAAACGAGATTTTACAAGACAGCGGTATGTTGCTTGTGCGTTTCATCATATGAATTAGCCCTGAGTGAGGATATAAAATGCGCAATGAGAAGCGCCAGCAGCATACATTTTTACCAGAACTCGATAGTAGAACATCTTGTGATGGGTATCACACTCGCTTGAAGACAGAATAATCTGCTCCTGCACAGCCGAGCCACTCCCACAAGATGCCAACCGTACTCGATGAGAGGGATGACGAATGAACATAATACGAAGTCACAGCACAATACATCAATGTGTACTTGTAGCAGCTTAGGCTAACAGATTATTATGTTTAGGTTGTTAAAATGGATCGTTCAGTACATATTGTAAATGCATTATTATAACATAATTAAATTGCAAAATCTAATACAAAGGCAAGGGACAGGGAAACTCTGTCGTTTAATACGCTATTTAACATTGAAACCTCAATACAATTATGTTTAGATTTATTGTCGTTATTTTATTTTTAAAAGTATTTTCCTACTATAAAATCAAACAATACACAATGTTATTTACAAATCAGTAAATCATTCTAGAAAAAAAACAACAGAAAAATGAGGTCGGTTTGACTGTTTTCAAATGACTGTGTGGCCGCTTTCACTTTTTTGTGGCCGGTTGAACGCGTAGCTGGTTTAACTTGTGGTCGGTTTGACTGAAATTAAAAAAGATTTAGTGGTTTCTAACCTGTAAGTTCTATTTCCGGTTTTCAAGATTGGGCGGAATTTGAACTTTATCCGACCACTAAATGATTTTATAGAAGGAAACTCTACCTGTCATGAACCTGCATGCAAATATGTGGCGAAACAGAAACAAATGGTAACAATAATAGCCATTAAGACCTAATAGGAATAGAGATACTGAGTAGGAACATGTTCGTCAATTTCCGTACATGGTCGTAACTGTTCACTGTATCATCATGATGTACAGTGTTTGGGAAAATTCGGTATGATCCGCCGGTAATGAACAGTGACAGAAAATTTCCCAGTTTTAGATGTTTCGTCTATTTGCGGTCTTTTCAAGATTGGGCGCAATTTGAACTTTTCATCATGTAAATTTATGAACGAACATTACACTTAAAATGACGTGACAAATGTAAATATTGATTGTTACAATGTGCTCATACAATTAAGAATCTCATTTAATAAATAATCAACAATGGCGTAACTGTAACGTTTTTTAAATTTTAAACAAAGCAATCATGAACTGTGTTTACATTTAACCACAGAAGCACAAAAAGGTAGGCCATGTGCCGATATTGAGCTACTTTTTATATAGGCAATATTGGCGGGACGCAACATGCAAAAGACCAAAACTGTGCTGGAAAGTTGGCTTATATGTCTATAGTGTAGCGACAGGATTTCGGTCGCTACTTTCATGGCGCTGAATTGGCATGGTTAACATTAATATTTCTTAATAAAATTTAAATACCTGCAAAGAGAATTTATTCCTCAATAATATTTCTTAAATATTTGTACAATAACACTTCCATTTTAGATGCAACCCCAATTTAAACTTACCGGCTACACACTTTTGCATTATTAGCTGGACTTTTCAAAGAAAAGGCAAGCTATTCTACTCGCGATCACAGGTTGTTTTGCTCCCAACCTGTTTCGCCCTTGGTTGTTTCGCCCCTTGTAGTTTCGCCTCCTTAATGTCATATTGAGTAAAATTAATGGCAGTTTATTTGGACCATCTAAAAAACTCAAATATTTTGGATTACGATTGATCTTGATAATTTGCGTCATCAAAGTAGCGGTGACCTATTTAGGAATACGATTGATTTTAATAATTAGCCAGGGATTATCCTAGAGGCGACATGGGCGAGATCGTCGCCTTATGGTGTCTGACTTCGTCCTGTGATCTGATCAAAGCGAAATCAAAATTGCCGAAAATTTCCAGTACTAATGCTTATTACTCTAATCTTGCGCCCACTACTGTAATGGTTTATCTGATTGTGGAGATAACGATGCTACAATCATCCATAATCGATCTGTAGACAGCGTGAGAAAGTTTGTTACACATCACTGACCTGGCATTATGTTAATCAATCAACCAATCGGCTAAGGTTATTCCAATTGCGGTTCCCGACTTCGCTTACTTTCTTTCAAAGTAAATCTGTTATTAGCAATGGCTGTCGGGAACCAAGAAAGCGAGTGCACACTGGATATGATCAGCCGGTTTACACTAGAATTTACTGTCATTCAGACTTATTATTACCGTTTTACGTACTGTCAAAGAACTTATATTCAGGCTATGAATATTTGCTGTTTGCTTAATTGCGATGTTTGACTATGAACTGACAATTAATTTAAAATTAAAACAAACACTGATCAATTATTTTCCATGTCCGCAATTAACACAATCGTAACAAACACCGCGTGTGAAAAGTAACAGATAGTCCAATTCCCATTTTGTAGTAAATGACGTCATCCAAACAAAAGAATTAAACAACATGCGACACCATTACAACGTTATTTCATTATCCTGTGGTTTCTTTGTTCTGGCGCCGACTAACAGCGGGAAAATTATGTTGCACGATTTCCACGTGCAGCTTGCTGGCAACCAAGTGGTGTACAATACCGGTACTTGTCTACCTGAGCGATGTATAACATGTAGTGTTATTAGGAGAAATATCAAGGGCGTTAATAATTTTAATTTTTACATTGTAACATTAACTCTTTATATCATTACATTATTTTAAAGGAAACCAGTGACTGCCTTATGAAGTGTGAGTATCAATTATCATAAACATAAACATGAGTGCTTGTTTTTTTGAAAATACTGTTTCTAATGCCAATAAAACTTATTAAGCTATTTTGTGTTTCTCTTTCATTACGACAGGTTGTTGTCTTTGTAATTAATTAATTATACATAATTCAATTGATTGATTGGCTAAATAGCAGCTTTACGCGCCAGTGTCAGTTATCGATAAACGTCTCCCTGAATTCGGCAAAAGGAGAAGTCACTTCTCCCTAAAATTTTGGGCTAGGATGATCCCTGAATTAGCGTCATCAAAGTTGCGGTGACCTCTTTTTACCAATAAATTGCAATTATAATTTTGCTTTAAAATGTTTATGCTTATTTCTAACTGTTAAAAACTAATGAGATAGTGTAAATAACAAAGCTGTTTCGAATGGTACCGGTACTAAAAGCAGTAAATTCATTCTTGTGGATGTGCGAAGATCAAAGGTCCATCCGATGCAGAGTACATCCCGTTATGTAGCCAAAAAGAGACAGTTGAGTCGATTGTGTGATTGTGCTGTTATGTATTTGTTGTGTTTTGTTGTATTTTATTCCAGGTGATTCTGACATAAAAAGTTACAGCATATGCTTTTAATTATTATATGTTGGCTCTTCTTTCAGGGTAATACTCCTTCTTAGATGTTCTTGAATTTTGTCTCCTTTTTTTGTATGTTCGTCCCTACAAAAGTGTTCTGACTGTTATTGTAGTTGTTGCATATTTAATGTACCAGTATGTGTCTTTCCATATATTCCGGTCGAGATATTAAATTTACTTACCAATAAATAAATCATCTATATGACATATGTACTGTTAACATTATTGAATAAAATAAATTTAAAAAACAACAACAATTTGCTTTTTTTTGTTAAGAAGCATAATTGGGAGCGAAACAACCAGGGGCGAAACTACTTGGGGGCGAAATAACTAGGGGGAGGAAACTACTTGGGAGCGAAACAACCTGATACCCTACTCGCCCTGGTGTCTGTTCTGAGCTCGGTTAAAGTTTTTCGGTAAGCTAGTTTCTCAGGAATGGCTTGAGGGATTTCATTCAAACTTTAAACATTTATTCCCCACATTTAAATGAACCTTTAGGCCAAGTTTGGTAACTCTAGTTTGAAATTTGACAAAATTATGGGCCGTTTTACACTTTTACATAAGCTATATTGGCAGGTTAAAGTTTTTCGGTAAGCTGGTTTCTTAGGAATGGCTTGAGGGATTTCATTCAAACTTAGAACACTTATTCCCTATATTAAAATATAACTCATAGGCCAATTTTGATAACTCGTGTTTGAAATTTGTCAAAATTATAGGCCTTTTTACACTTAGAAATTTTACATACAAGCTATCTGGACACTTTCTAACTAAGAACAGATTAAGCTATTGTAATGAAAATGCAAACATAGATTATAGCGAGACCTTGATAGGGATTGCATATGGGGTGGGTGGGGTCAAGGTCACTGTGACTAAAAATAGAAAAAATGTTTCCGCTCAATAACTTGAGAACACATTGAGGTATTTTAATAAAACTTAATTCATTGATACCTTATATCAAGACCTCACTTGGGATTGCATATGGGGTGGGTGAAGTCAAGGTCACTGTTCCTATAAATAGAAAAACAGTTTCCGCTCAATAACTTGAGAACCCATTGAGATATTTTAATGAAACTTAATACATAGATACCATATATCGAGACCTTGCTTAGAATTGCATATGGGGTGGGTGGGGTTAAGGTCACTTACTAAAACTAGGAAAACGGTTTCTGCTGAATAACTTGAGAATGCATTGAGATATTTTTATGAAACTTTATACATACATACCTTATATGGAGACCTTGCTTGGGATTGCATATGGGGTGGGTGGGGTCAAGGTCACTTTTACTAAAAAATTTATTGATGTGCTGACTTTAATGGTTTTCGTGGAATTTCCGTATTTCAAAAAAAATGCCAGTAACTCCGACAAGCACAAGTAAAGTGGAGCGCTCTGTCCTCTGACAGCTCTTGTTGAACATGTCGCTATCCTTCACTGTGTAAACTTGAATCAATATTGTGCTACACTGAAATGATTGTGTCATTTCACTGGTTCATTCAATTCTATTAATAAATACATTTATCATCCGATTCGTTGGAACATAATTGAAGGGTTAAAGTAGGCAAGGTAAACATGGCAGACTGTACATGAATTTAGATTTATACAAAAGTTTAAATCGAAATTAAATGCATGTCCTAGGTAAATGTCAGCACATGTTAAGCGGTTTTAAGTGTTGTTTAAGTTTATTGTTGCAAATAATGGAAATTTATAAAAAATTTTAACTTTCAGTTTTCCACCATGCAAAATGCCTTTCGGCAATAGGACGTTACAGCCAAATAGGCCGCTCTAAAAAAGTAACTCTAAATTTGCGTTAAACATCACATTTATTAGACTAGACAGTGAACATCAAGAAATCATTAATTCAAGGAAAGAATGGAGGATGTGGGTCCATGTGCAGAACTGTTCTTGGTCAGTCAGTGTCAGGCAGGCAGGGTTTACTGGAAATACTGCCTCCCTCTTTGTGGTTTTAATTATGATCAGAAGTTGAGACTCTCTGGCACCTGTTGTCCACAAATGTTTAACATATAAACTGAGCATTCATCATAAATCATGTCAACCAACTGTACCTGTTTGCATTGAACCTAGCTGCCTCTGATCAGAACCTGCAGTAAACTTAAGTGTCGGTCACAACATCATCTCAATATTGACTCATTGACCATGCAGTGCCTTTATGATGTGATAAATTCCAGCTCAGATAATGCTCATAATCAGTATGTTTCTGCTTGTGTACCTCCATCATACTTAAGGATCATTGTCACTTATTTGTTTTTAAGGCTATGGTATCCACCTTCCAATCAGGAGATCGTGTGTTTAATCCCAACCTTTTGTGCATTTAAATGATCTTTCTCACACACCAAGTAGTGACTCTACCCAGGAAACAGACTGAACAGTGTCCCAATAATTCTTTCAGCACTATCAAGCTTAAGTACAAACATGTTTCTTTGTATGGGGGACCTCAAAGATCTGAACTCAAGTTAACTTTAGGTCTTTCTCAGATACCAACTACCAGCTGTACTTAGCTTGCAAGTCTCTCTATATGCCTTAACTTTTCAACACTATGGAGCTCAAGTAAATAGGTTTAAAATAAAACATGTTCCTTTATATTGCAGACGTGGAGGTGAGAAAAAACTACAAGTCTTCTGTCAAGGTGTTGACACAGTTGTCCACCATGAATGCAGCCATTGTCCAGCAGGAAATGGTGACTGGCAATAAAGAGGCCAAACATGGGCCCATCAGAGTCTCCATCAAACAGTAGTGAGTGTGCAGCATCATTTTCAAGTTAGGTTCAAAACACGCTGTCATGTATTGCTCACATTTATTTTACATCTATAGAAAATATAGAATGATCTGTCAAAAGATATATAGTAGTGATATTAAACATTAAACGAGAGTCATTAAACAAATTTCAATATGTACTCAGGGTTTGCAAATACGTGTCAATGTTCATCATATCTATCGGTATGTCATTGCCAGGCTAGAGAGACCAAGGAAGAGGACACTATGCTCTCGGTAACAGACCGACTGTTCAGCAGCGTGAAACTGGCCTGGCAACTCACACAGGTAGTTAAAAATTATACAACTCAATGTATAAATGCCTTATCTGTCAGCATGTAAAGTTATTAGCTCGACTCTTCGAAGAAAAGTCAAGCTGTTCTACTCGCCCCGGCGTCGGCGTCTAAGCTAGGTTAAAGTTTTTCGGTATTAAGCTTGTTTCTCAGGAATTGTTTGAGGGATTTCATTCAAACTAAAAAAAATTTTCCCCACGTTAAAATGAACCTATACGCCAAGTTTGGTAACTCTAATTTGAAATTTGTCAAAATTATGGGCACACTTACATATTTTACATATAAGCTATTTGGACAGGTTAAAAATGTTCAGTAAACTCGTTTCTCAACTTTTCATTTCTCGAGAACAGATTAATGAAACTTCCATCATAGACCTCGCTTGGCATTGCATATGGGATGTGTGGGTTCAGGGTCAAAGTCACTGTTACTAACAATAGAAAAACGGTTTCTGCTGAATAACTTGAGAACGCATTGAGATATTGTAATAAAACTTAATACGTACATACCTTATATCAAGACCTCACTTGGGGTGGGTGGGGTAAAGGTCACTGTTACGACAAATAGAAAAACGGTTTCCGCTCAATAACTTGAGAGCACATTCAGATTTTTTAATGAAATTTAATACATAGATACATTATATAGAGACCTCGCTTGGAATTGCATATGTGAAGGTGGGGTCAAGGTCACTGTTACTAAAAATAGAAAATAGTTTTTTCCGCTGAATAACTTGAGAACACATTAAGATATTTTAATGAAGCTTTATATCAAACATTCGCTTGGGATTGCGTATGGGATGGGTGTCGTCAAGGTCACTGTTACTAAAAATCGGAAAACAGTTTCTGCTCAATAACTTGAGAACGCATTGAGATATTTCAATGAAACTTAATACATAGATACCTTATATCGAGACCTCTCTTGGGATAGCGTATACAGTCAAGGTCAAGGTCACTGTTACTAAAATACAAAAACGGTTTCCGCTCTATAACGTGAGAACGCATTGAGATATTTTAATGAAACTGTATACATAGATACCTTATATCAAGACCTCGCTTGGGATTGCATATGAGGTGGGTGGGGTTAAGGTCACTGTTACTTAAACTAGAAAAACGGTTTCCGCTGAAGAACTTAATATTGCATTGAGATATATTTATGAAACTTAATTGATACCTTATTTTGAGACCTCGCTTGGGATTGCATATAGGGTGGGCGGGGTCAAAGTTGAGGTAACCGTTACTAAAAATAAGAAATGGTTTCTGCTCAATAGCTTGAGAACACATTGAGATATTTTCATGAAACTTCATACATTGATACATTCTATCTAGACCTCGCTTGGGATTGCATATGGGGTGGGGTCGAGGTCATCGTTACTAAAAACAGACAAACAGTTTACGTTCTTAAGCTTTAGAAGACATGGAGATTTTTAATGAAACTTAATAAATAGATACCTTATATCAAGACCTCGCTTGGGATTGCATATGGGGTAGGTGGGGTCAAGGTCAGGTTCACCATTACTAAAAATTTTATTGATGTGCTGACTTGGAAGCATTTCCTTTTAAAAAATTGGTTTTCGTGGAATTTCCTTATTTTTTGTTTAAGAAAAAATATGCCAGTAACTATGACAAGCACAAGCAAAGTCGAGCGCTCTGTCCTCCAACAGCACTTGTTTTAACCTTGCAATACAGAGTGACATCATTGTTTACTAAGTTAATAAGTGTGCCGAAGAAATCCGTTATGGTCATGGAAACATTGCAGACTGCTTATAATTTGAAAATAAAGACAATAATTTGCAGATGATGATTTTGAAGCAGTGATGTAAATGGTTGATTATTAATTATTTATTTAATTGAAAGATGTATATGTCAGATCATATGTCTGTTATATGGGTAAATGTGGCTTACCAGTAAAGGCCCCGTCACACTGTGGTGAATTTGAGCTACGAGATCGCACAGTTGTAACTTGCCACAACTCGCCTGGTGTCGTGTAGATCTTGTATCGTTCTTTGTCGCAGTGATGTCTTCTTAAGTCGCGAGAACTCACCAAGTAGTGGCAATAATTTTAAACAGCCTCTCTGTGACTTTTATTCTCGTACTCCTATCGAAGACATGTCGAAGGAATCTCGCGCACACTCTCGAACACATTCCGTAGACATGTCTTCCCTTGTCGTAGCGTGTCACCATATATTATAGTTCTATGACATATTACGAGTTTGCTGCCAGTTTGGGAGACTTGCCTTCGACATCTGCAATTTCGTTTCCTGCAAAATGTTGCCATAAACTCTTACTCATGTCCTCACAAGTCATGCAGACTCGTCCGCACACGTACATTTTTGAAGACAAGTCTTTGATTGTTAAAAAGACATCGTACGAATATCTCGGCTTAACTCATGATAAAATGTGAGTATCATACTTGTGTCCTGTCAATGTCGTGTAAAGGTTGAAGAGAACTCGAACAAATTTACCTTGAAACAATTCCGCAACCAACTCGTCCACTTTATGGCCAGTTATAACTCGCCAGAACTCGAAGCTCAAAATCGACACAGTATGACAAGGCCTTAAAGCTGCCTTTGTTTGATAGGGGAACACTTCTCTCTAGGACTAAAGGTGACCTGTTAAGTACTTGCATAATCCTAACAAATTTTGTGGAAGTCTCTATTTATTATTTTATCCCATCATTGACGAAATAATAGCCCCAGGGATAAACTCAGCTGTATTTCCACAGTGTGAAAATATACTTTTCGCATACACGGACTATGTTTTCTATTCTGTACACGATACAGTCGCAATGTTTAGTTTTGCCAATCACATTTTCTGGTCAGTCATTTGATGATAATTTACATAAATTGTATGTAAAATACGCAAACATGTTTTATGAAACAATCAGATTAAATTTGCAGTCACACATGCATTTCGTTTCCAAGTTTTAGAAAACGAGCAGAAAGTTCATGGTCATTTATTGTGTATTGACTTATTTATAGATCATAACTTGTAAGGATCATTACACAGTTGTGTCTTTGTTGACTTTAAAGGTCCCTTTTATTGTAAAAAACTATTAGATTATATTTTGTAGTAATAACACAAACGTTAACAGTAAAACCTGTTAACAGCCTAAGTTTTGTTTATTGTATTTCTAGAATCTTGGGACTACTTCTTTATTACAATTCATTCATTTTGTATTAAAACACTAGTAAAAGTAGTTGTTCTACTCGTTAATGAATTCCACATTTTATTCAACATTTGTTTTATATAGTTTGGAAGAAAAAATGATGGGATAAATAGAATACTAGGAGTAGTGTTGAATATTGAGAAGTTTATCTTGCTCAGCTGGGACATCGGAAGCGCTTGCCTCGAGCCTCGCTAGATAAACTTCTTTATATTTAACACTAACCTAATAGTCCGTATATACTTACAAACACATCAACCAGATCAGCGCACTATTTATATGTTGTACACATGTATATATTCAGAGCCAGACACTGGACCTGTACCGATCTCCTTCCTGCCTAGGTGGAAGTGACTGTGGTTGGGATAGTTGTTGAGTTGAGGATTGCAACCCGTGGTTGTACAAAGGTAAGATGACGCTGAAATCAACATCCAGTTCCTGCCTCTGTGGCATGCTGTTGAAAGATAGTAGGATGAGCTTGAAATGCTCAGGTGTGAGCTATTGTGGTCAGTCATTGGCCATCATCAGTTGTTTGTTTTCTGTCGTTTGTTAATTACATTTTTCATTTCGCTTTTAATAAATTCTCTGCAGCCACTGGAAGAAAGTTTAACTGGGCACAAATGTTCAGTCCTCACAGAATCCACATTTGATACTGTGAGTTGTCAATTTGCATCATGCAATGTGTTTTACGACAATTATGCATTGTAATGACATAAGTAACTTGGTCTAAAGAAGGCCAGTACCAAACTTGGTCTAATGAAGGCCAGTACCAAACTTGGTCTAATGAAGGCCAGTACCAAACTTGGTCTAATGAAGGCCAGTACCAAACTTGGCCTAATGAAGGCCAGTACCAAACTTGGTCTAAAGAAGGCCAGTACCAAACTTGGTCTAAAGAAGGCCAGTACCAAACTTGGTCTAATGAAGGCAACTTGGTCTAATGAAGGCAAGTACCAAACTTGGTCTAATGAAGGCAAGTACCAAACTTGGTCTAAAGAAGGCCAGTACCAAACTTGGTCTAAAGAAGGCCAGTACCAAACTTGGTCTAATGAAGGCCAGTACCAAACTTGGTCTAATGAAGTGCCGTACCAAACTTGGTCTAAAGAAGGCAAGTACCAAACTTGGTCTAATGAAGGCCAGTACCAAACTTGGTCTAATGAAGGCAAGTACCAAACTTGGTCTAATGAAGGCCAGTACCAAACTTGGTCTAAAGAAGGCCAGTACCAAACTTGGTCTAATGAAGGCCAGTACCAAACTTGGTCTAATGAAGTGCCGTACCAAACTTGGTCTAAAGAAGGCCAGTACCAAACTTGGTCTAATGAAGGCCAGTACCAAACTTGGTCTAATGAAGTGCCGTACCAAATTTGGTCTAATGAAGGCAAGTACCAAACTTGGTCTAAAGAAGGCCAGTACCAAACTTGGTCTAAAGAAGGCCAGTACCAAACTTGGTCTAAAGAAGGCAAGTACCAAACTTGGTCTAATGACGGCCAGTACCAAACTTGGTCTAATGACGGCAAGTACCAAATTTGGTCTAAAGAAGGCAAGTACCAAACTTGGTCTAATGAAGGCAAGTACCAAACTTGGTCTAATGACGGCCAGTACCAAACTTGGTCTAATGACGGCCAGTACCAAACTTGGTCTAATGACGGCCAGTACCAAATTTGGTCTAAAGAAGGCAAGTACCAAACTTGGTCTAAAGAAGGCAAGTATCAAACTTGGTCTAAAGAAGGCCAGTACCAAACTTGGTCTAAAGAAGGCCAGTACCAAACTTCATTGCGCATACTATTGGCAAGTTCCAGGCGAACAATTTTAAGTGAGTTGTGCCATGAACTTTACTTTTCTCAGTGTGCATGTTGTCCTTTTTCACAGATTTTCGTATTTTTGAAAAATGCTTTCAACATCTTAACTGTAAAAAATAGAGCATCTGGATTAACAAAAACAAAAACTAGTTAATTCAAATATTTCTCTTTGCCAGTACTTGAACCTGCGACCGTCTGGATAAAAACAGACTGGCGCCTTAGCCAGTCGGCAATCTGGACTTACAAATATCAAAGTGAATTTTAACGCTATGTAATTGATACAGGAGTTTTTCCCAAATACCACGAAAAGGCATTTTAAACGCTTTATAATTTTATCTATTTCAAATGATGATTGTTCTTAAACAACAAAAAAAGCTAATACAACGGCATTTTGTCCCGTTGTATGTGCGTACCTGCATCAGTGCATACATGTATCTCTTCATAAACTTCTAGGAAATATTCAACCAAATTACACAATAGACCTACATGGACATACATTAAAAGGGTCCCTGCTAATAAAACGCTCAGCATCCTACTAAAAACGGCTGATAGTCAATATTTCAAAACGTGTCTAATAAATGTTTGCATATTTCTTTCATTTGTCCATAAAATCTTGTCAAGTGAAAGACCTTTTAGATACACCTTAAAGTGTGTTCCCAATATATGTAGAATACTTAAAATATTGTAAGAGTTTAGTCAGTTACATATTAACTTGTTATTATCCTAAACAAGAAAAATCTACGTAATTTGCACACAGAAATACAATTTTATTTCAGTCTGTCACGACAAATAACAAGTGTGGCTTGCATTGATGATACAACACATGGCCTTCAAAACAGATTTTGTTGACTTTTTTTATAATAAATATGCATATATTAACTGCTTGTTGCGTAAACCGTCTAATATATGTTGTATAAAATGTGCTTTGTTTAGGGATAAAAAAAAAATCATATGTATAGGCATGGTAATGACATATTCAAGTCTTCAGCATGAAAAGTGTATAAACAATGTATACAAGTTTCATAAAGATATTGCTTAAAGTGGATGAAAAAACTCTGCCTCAACTTACAAAATGTTTTACAAATTGAGATAGCAAAGTTTGGTGCATTTGGAGTTGTTTCCCTTTTAGTTTAAACCTATTTATTTTAGCTCGATTGCATCGAAAGCCGAAGGCTTATAGAGACACTCTCGAGTCCGTTTCCTGGGTAGAACCAGTACTTGGTGTCTTTGGGGGAGATCTTGAGAACGCTCCCAGTAAGGTTCGAACCCGGGACCTCCCGATCGCTAGGCGGACACCATATCCACTACGCCACCGCGACCGTAGTTTCCCTTTTACTGATTTAGAAATGTTAGCTTGACTATTCACTGATTAGTCTGAGCTAGTCTTCTTACCCATTCGTGGTCGGTTAAAAACCATTTTCTGAGCACGTTGCTTCACATAGAAAACTTCGTTTCCATGTGTTAAAGCGGTAGTTACATATATAATATTACTTTGCAGTGCAGGTGCAGTGCTTATAATAAGAATCTATGCGTTTAAAATTGATATTATCAGCAAAGAACTCAATGACATATATAAAACATGATAATTTAAAATATAATACTAGGATTGTAAAATAAAACTTCTGTATTTAAATATAGCTATACATTAAGATATTAATATTAAAATACAGGAATTACCCCTGTAAGACAACAATGCAAAAACAAGGCTGTGTGTAACATGTTTACTTATTTAGAAGATTTGCATACAGAGCTTAAGCGCTGAAACGATGATAACCCTAACCCTTTTGCTTGAAAATTCGGGTGCGCGCTATACACGGTGTTTTACTGACGTGGCAACTATAGTTTATATTTGTATTTATATTGGAATATAAGCGACAGTCACGAGATATCATTTCAATTTTTTTCCCAAATTCTATTGCGTCCATCAGACACAGACGTGATGAAGCTATGCGTCTTATTGGAAATCTATGGGCCCCAGACGCAGAGCGCGCATCTAGATTAATAACTGATAATTTCAAGAAATAAAGCTTAATTCTGAACAGTGTTAGTAATCCGATGGTCTGATGCCACTGGCATACACTAACCAATGTGATTTGCTCTTGTATTTTGTGGTAAGGTAATTTGGTCCACGTCTGAGAGTCGTCTACATTTGTTCCCACCAATACCCCATCCCTCCCCCCCAAAAAAATTAAAATAAATTGACCTTCCTACCCACCTTGAAAATTCTGGTTCACATTACCTCAAACAAACAATTGTTTAAGGATGGCCTAAGTGTTCAAAATATACACTATCACTCAGAAGTATTGACGTCTTGATCAACAATGATAGTTAAGTCAAAATTATTGTTAAAAAAATGAGTTAAAATCTTACCACCCATTGGAGTTAAAACAACATTTTGTACAAATTAAGAGATTGATAAATGGATCCTCACCATTTTACAATTGTATATAGAAACTGCAATAAAATAGCGTTTATTAAGATTTGACAGATTTGAGAATTGAAAGAAGCATACTTTATAAATAGTTTTAAAATAAAGAATCCTTGGTGATAATGGAGGGCTCTGCTTACAACAGAAAATGTAGATTGTTAAATAACAGTTAAATTAAGATCTGTGTTACTATTTTCCTGTGTGCCTAGCCCAGGTTGGCTCATATGCATTTACACTGAGGGGAAAGAGAAGAGTAAAAGAAAGAGTTATCAATGTGAATTGTGCACAATAAAAGCACAAAATAATCAATTAGTTCAGAATTTAAAGATGGATGAAGAGTTTGGTTTGGCAAGAGTTACCTCCCTGTCATTAGGTTAAATACAACTTATTTCCTTATTAGTAGGGGTAGTAATGTATAAATGTTGATTGTAGTAAAATTGTGTAAACATGTGCATAAATTTTAAGTTGTTTCCCTTCGATTTATATTAGCATTTTCAAATTTATTTCTAACTAATAAACAGTTGTAGCCAGTATAAAATTTTCTATTTTCTGAACATTGCAGACGTGTATTGTCTATAAAATTTTTGAAAAATTAAGAATCCATTATGCATAGAAGCAAGGCCAACATTAAAATTAACTTAGTTTGCCATTGCCTACCTACCCGACTCAAAAGTCCCGACTCAAAAGTTCTTTCTTTGTTAAATCAAACCAGTTTTTGTTGTTATCTGAGTATTATATTTTTTCTTTGGGTTAAATAAAAGCTCGCTCTTCTTTCATTACAGTCATTTTCCATTGGATTAATAAATTAACTGTATCAGCTAGACCATTGCTTATAATAGGCCATATCAAATTGCAATTCTAATAATGTTTTATTAAACTTTTGAAAACAACGAACATCAGCATTTATTGTCTAATTCAAGAAGATTGCTAGCAAGCTCTCTTTATCAACAGACACTTGATTATATTATCAAAAGCAAAGTCTGTGTTACGCGCTATATTTTGACGCTTAATGGATCATTAATGAATTTGCATTAAAAAAAAATATTTTGCCTACCTAGCCTTTACCAGCAACCTTGTGTAGGCAATGGCAAACAAACAATTTGTTAAGGTTGGCCCAAGTATTATTTGTGTACAGTGCTGGTCCGACCTGACACATTATCTGCAAAATTTTTAAGATCCTGCACAGTCTTTCAAGTTTGTGATAACAAATTTGCTCTCTCATATGTTTTTGTTGACCACTTAAATACAACACTTTGTATGGGTTGAGCAGACTTTTCAATTTCTCTTTTTATAATTCTGAACATGTATTTGAGAATTCTTTTGTGTCCAGTCATAATAACTCTTCGTGCACTGCATGTTTGCCGAAAGCAAATGCATTCTGTTTGTTGTAGTTATCTCAAACATGTTTGCAATATATGCATCTTCAGGATCTTCAGTAAATTTGAAGATGTTAATTAGGGCCCCGCACATTTTGTGCAGGTGCCCTATAGTAATCACCCTGTCTGTCCGTCGGTCCATGAAACATATTTTTTGTTTTTCTTTCATAACTTCAAAACCGTTTCAGCTATTAATTTGAAACTTCATGGGTGGATAGATCTCATTAAGAAGAAATGCAGTGCACAAGAACCTTTACTCTGCACTTAATGGTTCTGGAGTTATTGCCCTTTGTTAATTTTTCATACTTTGTTTTTGCCTGGAGCATAACTCTTAGACTATAGGAGGCATTAAATTGAAACTTCATAGGTGGATAGATCTCATTGAGGAAAAGTGCAGTGCACAAGAACAGTTACTCTGCACCTCATAATTCTGGAGTTATCGCCCTTTGTTAATTTTTCATTTTTAGGCGGATTCAACTTTTTGAGAACGAATTGAAATATTTTAATGAGACTTCATCCATAGATACCTTATATCGAGATCTGTCTTGAGATTACATAGGAGGTTAATGGGGTCACTGTTAAGGTGGCCGTTATAAAAAATAGAAAAACGGTTTCCGCTCAATTACTCGAGAGCTAATTGAGGTATTGTAATGCAACTTCATACATAGATACCTTTTATCAAGAGATCGCATGGGATTGCATAGGGGGTGGGTGGGATCAAGGTCAAGGTCACCGTTACTTAAAATAGAAAATTGGTTCGTCACCTTCAAACATGCTATCATTCGGGGCCCGCTGCCACTCCTGTGACAAAGCTCTAGTTGGAATAGGTATTATTATGTCTCATTTACTGCTTTAAAATAACAAGGTTTAACTTTTATTTGGAAAGTGTTCAATGTTCATAGTACAGTGTTAAGTGTATTGTACTGGGTTTGCTCATGCCTTCGCCTGTCTGAATTGTGTTGGTTATTTATCTGTTTTATTCTACTCTTGCATTGGTGCATAATTTGCTGATGACGACTATATTTGATGGTTCAGTTATAGATACTGAAATCAGTAGAAGGTAAAATAAAATAGAGTACTTCTAAGTATAACTTCAAATTTAGAAATTCAGTTCCAAAGCATTTTTTAATGCTCGCACAAAACGGAGGCATTAAGCATTGCACTTCTCTGTCCATACGTCCGTCCGTACTTCTAGAAATTTTGTGGACTCGTCGTTAACTGCTAGGCGGATTTTGCTCAAACTTTCACAGGTGAATAACCTTAATGTTTAGGTGATTGTAAAGGAAGGATATTTGCCTTCGACAAATTTTGCCAGAATTATGGCAAATTGTCATTTATTCCACTAAAGAATATATACTAATCAACATTTTGTGGACTAAACTCCTCTTTAACTGCAGGGCGGATTTCGCTCAACTTTCATAGCTGGAGAACATTAATGTGAAGGTGATCCTTAAGAAAGGGATTTTGTTCACCTTTGGTGGTGGGGGGGGGCAGAAATGTTAAACATGACGAGATGGTGTGTTGTGCGCAAGAACCAGGTCCATAGGTCCAATGTCAAGGTCACACTTAAAGGTCAAAGGTCAAATATAAGAATTTCAGCCATAGGTTCGGTCTGGAGTATAATTTGGTTCAGCATGGAAGGATTTTCAAATAAATTGGCAGAAATGTTAAGCATAATGAGACGGTGTGTCGCACGCAAGAATCAGGTCCCTAGGTCCAAGGTCAAGGTCACACTTAAAGGTCATAGGTCAAATATAAGAATTGTGTCCAGCGGGTAATTGCATCAAATAACTTGGCAGAAGTGCTAAGCATGTTGAGATGGTGTGTCGCGTGCAAGAACCATGTCCCTAATTAAGAGGTCATGGTCATCCTTAAAGGTCACATGTCAAATATAAGAATTTAAGCCATAGACCCTGTCCAGAGCATCATTTTGTCCACCAGTGAAGGAATTTTAAATAACATGGCACAATATTTAAGCATGGTGAGACTGTTTGTAGTGTGCAGGAACCAGATCCCTAGGTCCAAGGTCAAATGTATAAATGTTACGACATGAAGATTTTTTGTCAAGACTAAAACTATTGATTGGAAATTTGTAATACGTCAACTTACTTCACAGAATAAGCAGAAAGTACGATATAAAAGGAAAATTCATAATAAGGAATAATTTGTATGCATATAGACAAAGCGGGGCCATTTAGAACAAGCTGCATAGGTGGGAGCATCTGTCTGTGGACAGATTGTCTAGTTTTCCACTATTGAATATATACTTCCAAAATGTTGTGGGCTCATCTCCTCTTTTACTGCCTTGCAGATTTTTGTCAAACTTTCACAGCAGAAGATCCTTAACGTGGTCATAAAGGAAGGAATTTTATCTGCAAGCAATTTTGGCAGAATGAAGTCCCTTTGTCACTTTTTCCATTATAGAAAAAATATATATAAATACATTTGTGGAAGCAAATATTAGTGTTGGCAAAATGCCCTTTGTCTGTGTCCAAACATGTGTCATGGTGGCATCCATGTCTGTGACACGTCTAGTTTCTTTTCTCTTGCCACTGACTAAGTCTTGAAATCGGAATGTGAAAGCAATTAGTAACTCTCAAATTCACAATCACAGATCTGTTAACATTTTCCGCCTTGATATATAATATTGGGCACAAATTTGCCAGTGCTAATTTGATCCCTTCAGTTGATAACGATGTGAAAGCAATTGTTAACTCTAAAAAGCAGGGTTGAGTTTAAAGTAGTTATTTTGGGTAATCAGCCATGCTGTCGTCTATTGGGTATGCTAATATTTTGGAAAAGGATTTCACAATAAGATTCTAATGGCACACTGTGGTGGTTTATTGTTAAATCAAAGCGCTGAAGGCACTCCAGTTGTTCGCTTTTATGTAACACTGGGCACATAATGGACGCTCTGGGCAAAAGAGAGGGATGACACGTGTCAGCTTAAATACACTGCAGATCCGCTATATCGCGATCTATTATTTAGCAATACACAATATATCGTGAAGCGGCCGTGATTCCGGATTTTTTTCATGTACTTCAATATTTGACTTTTACACGACGTTCATAAATAAATCCAGTTTGGTCCTTATTTTCGCGCCTACATCGCTAGTTTTTCATTCACAACCTTGTAGTGCGACGAACAATAACCAGACCCACTCAACATCAAATTGTAACAGTTTGAGGTCGTCAGCTTTTACGGCAACGTCCTTTCACTGCTGAATTACACGCCGTCCACATGCAGGTTGTATACAGTAAACGTATGTCATAGATCAATACTGACCTATCTGAACTTTATCAATACAGCGTAACTGTTTTTTTTTTTAAGAGGAAATGCTAAATGCACATTGTTCACGATACAGATACCCAATTTTGTTGCTATGCGCTACAAAACTTTTATTCAAAAGTTACGATCTCAATGTTCTCTGCGCTACAAAGTTTTTCTATGGCAATCAATACACCCACACTTCCCATACAGATGACACGACGTTGTACATGTCAGCATAATTTTCGCACACTTTTGTAGCAGAAAAAAGGATTTACAAGAAATACATGTGCACTTTAATTGTAAATTGAATTTGTGTTTACGTCATGGGAACAGTAACATTCGGATAGGCGTTTCGGATTTGGAATTTATTATACACACTTTGAAAATAATTACACAGAGTAATATTATATTTTTATATACAAATGGAATATTTTACGTATGGATATAACACATATTGTGGATGTTAACAACAGTGAAAAAGGTATGTTAATAAGGTTTATGTTTTGAGATGGTGAAAATAGGCTAGTGTATACATGTGTATCTATACACATGGTATCTATATGTACATGAATGACCTGACAAGTTATATCGCATTCTGGATATATCGCGATCGCGATCCATGGACCCAGCGAATCGCAATATAACGGATGTGCAGTGTACAGTGGTTAATATAAATGTCTAAATGAAAATATTCATTTATTTACTATAACATTTGTTCAATATTATAAATTTGAAGTATAAAAAACTGTCTGGCAAGAAACCTAATGAGACAAATTCTTTTACAGATTTTCAATTTCATGCTCTTTCATTGGGCTACATACATATATTAGTTTAATGACATTCCGACACTATATTTTCATTACTAAGACACATTCTCTGGATCTACATGTAAGAGTATATAGTGAAAAACAACCATTATCAGTTTCATAACCGGACGCTGTCTGTGGAAGACAGATGATTAGTCTGTAGAAGATCAAAAGCTGTGGAGTTGAGCAAAACTCAATCTTAACCTGATAAACAATCAACAAATGGCTGAATATTAAATAGATTAAACATTATATGAATGCAAAGACTGTGCTACAAGCTTTTCAACCGTATAAGCAAGTGTTATGCAATAATATGTTTAAGTTACTTAAAGAGAGTTACTATCAGAATATTGTTGTTTTCTTTTGGAAATATCTGAAAATGTATTCCCTTTTAATTTGTTAAGCATCTGCAGTAGCAAATCTGTCGAAAAAGTAGATGAAAAAATTCTCAACCTCTGCCAGGAATCGAACCCGGGACCTTCGGAACGCGAGTCTTACATACTAACAACTAGGCTACTGTAGGCATACTTATTTTAGCGTGGCAAAATTTTAGCGGTCGGACACTATTTTTCAAAAATGTGGAATAATAAGGTGTGCATGAATTAGGGCTCTCGTTTTACTGCTAAAATATAATTTTAGCGCTCTGGTGCATCTGACATTTTACACACACAAAAAACAACGGAAATAACCGGATATCTTCGGAAGTTGTTCATTTGATAAACAGGTAAAGAAAATCTAAACTAATATAAAATTTAGGGATATCAACAGCTACCAAAATTGGTATCCGGTTATTCGTGTGTAATATCCAGATACTATCCGGATAACCGTATATATCGGCATTGGCGGCTGGAATCTGGCACATGTTGAAGTTGCAAAATTAAGTTCACATCTAGATGATACTTCTGTTTTGAAAACACAATACTATTTCTTTATTGAAAAAAGTGCATGTAACAAACTGCGTCGATTTCTGTTCGTTTGTAGCGTGCAAAGTTGTTATGCCCTTCAATTAAAGTACCCCAATTAAACATTTGATTTGCGTAAAGGTAAGTAGGTGTTAAGGCTGACTGGTGTTTGGTAAACCCGTAAATTGCTATGTATTAGTAAAACACGCAATGTGCTAATCAAATGCACATAAACACAAAAACAAGGATGGATCGATGTTACTATATATTTATTTTAATTGGCATTGTTAATTGGTAGAGAACATTCTCTTGTCAAGAGGGACGCACCTAATTGGCATAATCGATTGTGACATCTTGTTTGTTTAATAGTCCTGTCAAAGTTAGTGTGGTGTGAAAGCACCACCTGTTGTTTTATGATAATCGTATTCCGACCGAGGTGTGTGTTTATGACACGTCCGCAGTACTAGGTGGAGACCTTCTGTAGAGGCCTATAGCTGTGTTGTGTTAATAATATACATGCAAGAAGGGCGTTTGTATGCTTAAAAAAACGAGAAAAATCGGATTTTCAATTTTTATACGAATATTCGGTTACTAACTTGGTAACCTGATATTAACATAGTAACTGGATAACCGGTTATCCGGATATTCGTTGACATCCCTAATAAAATTAAATTATTTTGCTATGTGTTGTGTGTTTTCGATAGGTTGCATTGAAATAAAATAATTTGTAACATTGCCATTTCGTCTTAATTACCCTATTTAACTGCCTGTAGCACATAAAAAAAACAACAGGACAGAACAGAGCAAAAACATCTATTCACAACTTTCACACATAAAACACCTTTAAAACAACCATATATTCATAAGCTGTTAACACCTCTCCGCAAACTAACTATAAAACCACCGAAAACTCCCGAGTAGTCCCGAGGCGATACTACTGGTTACTCGACACAAATAGACAAATACACGAAACAGAATCCAAGTGGTTTTTAGGGCTTTATTTATTATTTACAAAAACAAATATATTAGTTGAAAACAAATCACACATCTACAATATATTTTCTATTGCAATTATAAGAAGCTAAAGTTATGTTTGAAGGTGCATATAATACATTATTATGTAAACAAAGTTCCACCTGAACAATAAACTTGCATGGAAATCAGTTCCAAAATTAGTGACTCAAAGTGTTGTTTTCGCCTTTATTTTTATTTGTTTAAACATTCAAAATATTATTGAACACAGTTTACATATTTCAAAAATTGATGCATTGCAATATTAAACAACAAAAATGATGTTTGACAATGTATATAACACATAAAAAGTTTAACAAAGTTCTGACTAAGCAGCAAACGACACGAATTCAGGTACTTATATTTGCGTGTACCTGAATTAGCGTTCTCATCTTAGTGTTAAAAGTACAGCGCTAAAATAAGTACTCCTACAGTGTTGCCGCTACGACTTCCACCACAAAATATTCTGTGACTGGTAAGGTTTTTTCTACACAAGATAATTTCTCATCTCGACAAAAATCTATGGGCTTTAAAAAAAATATATGGGACTTCGTCTGATTGTACTTGTGTGGGGATTGGTCATTAAATTATTTCTACGGCCATTCTCCCCCTTCCTCTGATTCAAGTAGGGCAGTTGTCAGTTACTGGCATAAGTATGTGCACTTAGTACCGGTAAACCAGCTTACGCAGGAAAAGTGTGAGTAGGTTAACTGACCGCCGTTATATGACTGAAATACTGTTGAATATGGCGAAAAATCCAAACAAACAAACAAACAGCATCGGTTTCTAAGTCACTGAAAATTCGGCCTATTGTGTTTCTGATATGATATAACTGACCTCAATCGTGATACATCGACTATCTCCAGAATGCACTGAAAAACATGACAGCTACTGCATAATAACTGCTAAACTGTGATAAATATGATGATGACCAAGTAAATAATAAAATGAGTAATAAACATTCTCTACTAAACAAATTTGCTATTCGACAAATTTACCTTTACATGAGTCTGTGATAACGAGATGAATAGGTAAGGATTGGAATATTTGTACTCGGCTTTACTCGTGACCCCAAAAATTCATTCATGAATAAATAAGGACGCCGCATACCATACTATTATATTTTCTTCCGCGAGTATAAGGACGCCGCATTAACATACTATTATATTTTCTTCCGCGATTTGATCTTACATTAAAAATTGTTAACTTAAATACTCTCACCATGTCATGTTCTATTCATATTCATTATCATAATGATTACCATTTGACAAATTAAACACTATTCTGAACAGCACTTCTTACTTTTGCGTAGTGGAGTCTGTCTGGCCTATAGCTGTTAGGATCATAGTTCTTTGACTGGCTTTGAAATACCTTTAGTTGTTCTGTGAACGACTAAAAAAGGACAACTATTATTATGTGTAATTTGTCACTAGAGGATATTATTTTGTTATTGATTTCTGGTACACTAAGATTTTAGCAAAGCCTATCAAATACTTGTTTAAAAAAATAACAGATCAATAACTACTTATTATTTGGAAAGTAGAGCTTGTCAGTGTACCGAAAATAGTTGTGTATTTCATAATAATTGGTGTCACTTGAGAGCTTGTAGTGGACCAAGACGATGTTATTTGTCTGCATTCAGATACCTTCAGAATGTCTGAAAAGATTGTGAATGATTGATTTATGGTCCAATTATAATTATCTCAGGGGGATAATTTTATTTAAGTATTACATACAAAACTGCCAACACCTTGAATGCTACCTTTGTGCTTTGATGTCAGCACTATTAGCTCTGGTCTCACAAAGGCCGCTAACTTCACTGAAGAATGTTTCTATACAAAGGCTGATCTTTAGAAGTGATCGCATAATTGTTTGGTATTCGCTTCATAATAATGATTATTGGAAAATAAGTGGCAACATTTGTAGCTTTATCGGTGAGCATTGGAAATTGTGTTATTATCATGTCATGTTACAGTATTGTCCTTTACTTGTTGCAAATCAAATATAATTAAGTCAAATTTTCTTCTGTTTAGCAATGCAATTACCGGTATATTCATTTTGGGGGGGGTTCATGCAAATATGTTGTACTTCTTTGTGGACAAATTCCGTAATTTAGGGAGTGCACTTTTGTATCATGTCTTTCTATATTGCATGAAAAACATCTGTCATAAATAATATTATGATTTTGGCAGACCCTAACCCTGTGATTGTGTAGTATTAAGAAAAAATCTAATTCTGTGGCATGGCAAATAAAGCTAATTTTATGTTCAAGTTGTTATAGCTCAACCAGTGTATCTGCTCCTATCATTCTAAGACATTTCTTGGAAAATTGAATGCCAATAGAAATGGGCAAATTTTCTAATTTTAGGGAATGCAAACTTCAAACAATGGTTTAACGTATGCCAATAACTGTTGCATACTTTCGGGGATTAAAAATTTACATAATTGTTTACATAAGCGGTTAAAATGAAGTTATAAACATATCCTCGACATATACTCTAGAACTGAGGCTAATTATGAAATGTATTTTCTCATTGTATGCCATAAACAGAATGCTATATTCATTCACGTAACGAAATAACTATTTTGTTTAGCCTACATTTATATAAGCGCTACGCTCTATAAATAGCAATTATGCAATGTTCCCATTCATAAATCTCATTCACAGAGTTGCTGTTCCATGTAGCCCATTGATTCTAGCGAGTTTGTCACATACAGTGTATCGCTGTGTTAATATACTCGTATATGCATCAATAATAGCGTTCAGAGAATCATAAACCTAAAAATTTAAATAAATGGGAAATTTATATTTATAAACTTACTGTTAATTTGAATTAAAATTGTGGTTACGATTTATTAACAATTGTTTATAATAGCATTATTCTATCAACTTCTCCAGTAGATATTATTTAATCTGTAAAAAGATGCCACATTTTCAATAGATAAAATGTTATGAAAGAAGATTCGGAATACGTCGAATTGTTATTCGCGTAGCATGAATACACAATTTGCAGTACTAATTATACACAGGAACCCTTGATACATCATATTTCTACTGATATAATTTAAAATCGTCATAGTCTAATGAATTTTTATGTTTGCGTTATCAAAAATAAAGTCTTAACATTTCAAAAATCGCTGAATGTTCCCTGACTATTGCTTTTTATTGGGATACACAGCATAAATGCTTATTTGACTTTAAATCGTTATTATATTAGATAACTAACATGAATGGTATATTACCGGTACTATAAATAACTATATAGACTCGTCTGATACATAATAATTTTAATTTATTCCCGAAATTATTTTCTTACATTGTTAATTTGTTAAATCGGCTTGACAAATTCAAATTACAATTATGTTAACCTAAATTATTTTGGTTATTCATATAGCACTGGTGGAAACATGGAGCTGTATGATTGGTTTATTCACAGCATAGGTATTAATGATAATTTTATTTAATTTTTAAATTAATAAATTTATCTCAAATTAATTTTTGAGTCCGAGAAGTTTTCTTATAGTGTCCGAAAAATCTGGGGTCCAATAAGTCTCCTAATATTGGTGGGGACCAAAATATCTGGGGTCTGAGAAGTCACGTAACCGATCATTTTGGTCGTCTGTTTAGGTAATTTTTAAATGACATCTCAATATTAATTTCAATGCCGATTGTCTTTTTTAAAGACATTTCTTGTTTGTTGTATTTACCTTTTTCCAATAGTTAGATGTTTTTTGGATAAATAAGTGTTTTGTTTGGATAGCATCCACTTCAAAAGAATGTTTAAGGATATTACCAGTATGTTTTGAATATTCAGTTAGTTTTTGTGTCGCCTGACTAGGCGACATATAGGGGTTACTTATGTTCGCGGCGGGGGCATTCCCTTTCGCTTGTCGGGAGCATAACTCTTACACTATTAAAGCTATCAACATGAAACTTCATAGGTAGATAGATCTCATTGAGGGGAAGTGCAGTGAACAAGAACAGTTACTCTGCACCTCATACTTTTGGAGTTATTGCCCTTTGTTTATTTTCATACATAATTTTTGTCCGGAGCATAACTCTAAGACTATGACAGCTATCAACTTGAAACTTCATAGGTAGATAGATCTCATTGAGGAGAAGTGCAGTGCACCAGGCCGTTACTCTGTGCCTCATACTGTCGGAGTTATTGCCCTTTATAAATTTGCATACTTATTTTTGTGTCGCATTTTTGGTTTTAATAAGTCTTTTCTTTGCGATTAGCCAGAGTGCAGTGCTTTTGAAGATTTCAATAAATCTGTTTAAAAAAAATTGAGCATTAACCTTAAGTGCTTCTTCATTGGGATTCACGTAAGTTATCCGGCGTCAGGCGACACATCCCACTCGCGGAGTTCTAGTTAGACTGTTGGCGGAAGCCAACGGTCTTTTTAGAGGCGAATTTCCAAACAGGTATCGCGGAAAACTAGTTATTTCCTTTGCATGCTATTAATCAGTCAATCGAAACCAGAAAGAGGCCTTCTTTAAAACAGCAAAATTTCAAACCTGTTTTCTTACATTTAATTTGAATCATATAAGATAGTATATGTACTATGTATTATAATGTGTATATCATGTAATTTTGTACAATTAGAGTTTCTAAAAAAAGTCAATTTAATAAAATTGTCAATTTAAACTAATGAAACCATTACTTCACTAATTACTTGTATGTAACTTGTATGTATGATTTACCCGATTGCCCTGGAATAAAACCACCCAATGAATGCACTACATCGGTTAATTTTACTCGTTGCAAAAGTGATTTTTATGCCCCCGAAGGAAACTTTGGGGGCATATAGTAATCGCATCGTCCGACTGTCCGTCCGTCCATCTGTCCGTCCGTCACGCTTCTTGTGCGGAGAATAACTCCATTAGTATTGAAGGGATTCAAGTGAAACTTCATATAATGATAGAGGACAATGAGAAGAAGTGCAGAGCACAAGGACCACAACTCTTTCTTAAATATTTACAGAGTTATTGCCCTTTGTTTAATTTTCTTGTGCGGAGCATATCTCCATTAGTATTGAAGGGATTCAAATGAAACTTCATGTATAGAGGACAATGAGAGGAAGTGCAGAGCACAAGGACCACAACACTTTCTTCAATATTTCCAGAGTTATTGCCTTTTGTTTAATTTTCTTGTGCGGAGCATAACTCCATTAGTATTGAAGGTATTCAAATGAAACTTTATATAATGATAGAGGACATTGAGAGGAATTGCAGAGCACAAGGACCACAATTCTTTCTTCAATATTTACAGAGTTATTGCCCTTTGTTTTATTTCCCTATGTGAAGCAGTACTTTTCTTGTGTGGAACATAACTCCATTAGTTTTGAAGGGGTTTTAATGAAACCTCATATAATAAAAGAGGACAGTGAGAGGAAGTGCAGAGCACAAGGACCACAACACTTTCTTCAATATTTACAAAGTTGTTGCCGTTTGTTAAATTTTCTTTAACTCCATTAGTATTGAAGGAATTCAAATAAAACTTCATGTAATGATAGAGGGAAGTGCAGAGCACAAGGACCACAACTCTTTCTTCAATATTCACGGTGTTATTGCCCTTTGTTTTATTTCCTTATGTGAAGCATTAATTTCTTGTGCGGAGCATAACTAGATTTATTTTGAAGGGCTTCAAATAAAACTTCATATAATGATAGAGGACAATGAGAGAAAGTGCAGAGCTTAAGGGCCACAACTCTTTCTTCAATATTTATGGCGTTATTGCCCTTTGTTTTATTTCCTTATGTGAAGCATTAATGAAGCATTAATTTTCTTGTGCGGAGCATATCTCAATTAGTATTGAAGGGATTCAAATGAAACTTTTTTCTTTTTTCTTCATACGTAACCTTTATGTTTGTCATATAAACTATACAAATATACATACATACATATATATAAACATATACAAATGGTACATGGATATAACAATGCATAAATTGTTTCATTATAACATATTCATAATGGTATACGGATATTAAACATGAATAGATAGAAAGTGCAGAGTGCAAAGACCACAATTCTTTCTTCAATATTTATGGAGTTATTGCCCTTTGTTTAATTTTCTTGTGCGGAGCATGACACCATTAATATTGAAGGGATTCAAATGAAACTGTATATATAGAGGACAATGAGAGAAAGTGCAGATCACAAAGACCACAACTCTTTCTTCAATATTCACGGTGTTATTGCTCTTTGTTTCCTTATGTGAAACATTAATTTTGTTGTGCTGAGCATAACTCCAGTAGTATTGAAGGGATTCAAATGAAACTTCATATAATGCTAGAGGACAATGAGAGGAGGTGCAGAGCACAAGGACCATAACTCTTTCTTCAATATTAACAGAGTTTTTGCTCTTTGTTTAATTTTCTTGAGCGGAGCATAACTCCATTAGTATTGTAGGGATTCAAATGAAACTTCATATTATGATAGAGGAAATTGAGAGGAAGTGCAGAGCACAAGGACCACAACTCTTTCTTCAATATTTATGGAGTAATTGCCCTTTGTTTATTTTTTTGTGCAGAGCATGGCTCTATAAGTATTGAAGGGATTTTGAATAAACCCAATATATTGATAGAGGACATTGAAAGGAAGTGCAGAGTACACGGACCATAACTCTTTTTTCAATATTTATAAAGTTATTGCCCTTCAGTTTATTTTCTTGTGCAGTGCATAACTCCATTAGTATTGAAGTGATTTAAAGTAAAACCACGTATATTGATAGAGGATGTTGAGAGGAAGTGCAGAGTACAAGGACCATAACTCTTTTTGTAGGAAGCTTAATTTTTGCCAACATGTAACTGAAATTGTGTTGCCTTCTTCTGACAAGCATATGCTTCGGGGGCATACGTCACATCTTGTGACAAGCCTTGTTCTTGGTACAGATTCTAATTTTGACGACAAATTACTGCAATGTATTAATTTTAAACTGTGCTATGGAAATTCACGAGTTTGCATTGTTTGACGTTCTTTTAACTTGGTAGGCTACGAAGGACTAACAATCAGTGCTGCTAACAACTACGTTTCATTGGTTATTCTGGCCCATTGCAGACTGACCTGGCACGTATATAATTTGGAGTTCTGATGTGTAGGAATTAAACCACGCGTAGGAATTAAACCATTAGGGCGTTAGCCATGGTTGTTTAATAGCCATGCATCAGAAATAATGGAGTTGCTTATTGGCCAATAAACAACGATAATGATAAAATTATTTTGATTTTAACATATTTTGACATAATATTTTTACAATTTTAATGTGTTGTTTATTGGGTAGTTTAACAACGATAATTTTGTTCTTTGTCTATAGAAAAAAATTAGCAAGTATCATGTTAGAATATTGAATAAGAAGCCACATTATAAAGTTTAAAGGTGAAAAATTTAAGTTCATTCAAATGTTTTCTTTGTAGCAAAAATCCACTCATAATTCACATACTTCTAGTTTCTTTGTCACCTCTTTCTATGCTGTCAGCATTTTGATTGAATCTTAAATTTGACCATTTACCAAAAAAAAAAAAATCCCTACCTACCTACTCTTATTTTTTTAGAATGGAACCTGAAACAAACATAATTTTGTTATGCCTGAAGAAAACTTATACTGTGCTAGAATGAGAGCTTTGATCTTCTGATAATATAGACTCGGATAATACAACAATATGATGGCATAATGTATAGTACCCTTTAGATGGATAAGTGAATATTTTTGTAACATAGTTTCCTCCACTAATTTCTGACATTTACTGCTTTCCTAATTCATAGATGTGTGCAATGATATCTCAGATGAGTTTGAAACTAGGTCACATCTGGTCAAAAACTAGGTCACCAGGCTAAATTAAAGAAAAAGCTTGTGAACACTATAGAGGCCACATTTATAGCCCAATAATCATGAAACTTGCTCAGAACATTTGTCCCAATGATATCTAGGACAAGTTCGAAACCGTATCACGTGGGGTCAAAAACTTTGTCACCAGGCCAAATTGAAAAAAATCCTTGTGAACACTGTTTGCTGAATCTTCATGAGAACAATTTCGTTCCTTAGCCCCTCAGGCGAGCGCCCTAGGGCCTTATGGTCCTCTTGTTTAATTTTCATAGTTAATGTGAAAGTGTATCATACTGGATTTGCTCATGCATCTTTCTGTCTAAATTGTGTTGGTTCTTCGTCCATTTTACTCTACTATTGCATTGGGGCATACTTTGTTGAAAATGACTGTATTTGATGGTTCAGTTTTAGATATCAGAATCAGTAGAAGGTAAAATAAAATAAAACACTTCTCTAAGTATATAAATTAAGAAATGTATTTGCAAAGCATATCATAACTCGCGACTGATTTTAATTGGAATGTGAAAGCAATTGTTAATGCACAAATGCACAGTCACAGGTCTATTAACATATTTCTCTTAAATTTATCTTTGGCATGAAGTTACAGTGCTTCTTTGATAAAAAAAATGCAAACAAGTTTAGCTGAAATAATATGCCTTAAACATTTTATGGTCCAATTATTATTTTTGAAAACTGGTTAATAGACTACAACATTTTGAAAAGCTTGAAAAATGAGATTCCCCTCCCCAGTGAATTCCTGTGCGTCAAATAGTCATGCTCAAATAACAGCAAACTTTGGTATACACAATTTTCCATTAAGTGCAACATGAATTAAATATTTTCATTAGGATACACATATTTAAGAAGAAATACCCAGGATTATTATTGTGTGATTTGCGTTTCAGATATTACAGATTATTTACTGGTAAGACTTGTTCATGAGCCAATTCTCATTATTGTGTTCTTTTGAAATACAACGTATTGAAATGCCTTTAATTATGTTGTACTTCCTGACCTAAACCATTTATGTCAAAATCGATTAAAGGCCTGATAGAAATGGTTATAATTTTAGACCTTATTCAGTAAGCAATTCCAAAATGTCTTGCAGTTACAAGATTTAAGGAGGAATCTTAATTATTAGATCCACTGAAGATATGCAATCACAAGTGTGGTATTTAATCATATGTAAGATTTTTTGAAACAATGTTCTTGACTGTATCATGAAATCTGCCAACAACGACACCTGCATATAACAACATTCTGAATTATTCGACATTCGTCTGCGGTCCTAGTAGAATCCATATCTGCTCTATATGTAGTCTAAACCTGTCAATAACGGAACCTGTAAGACCTGACATCCGACACTGTCAGTCCCGTAAGCATACCAATCTCATTAAAATCATCTCCTGTCTGACGCTACTATATTATCTGCTGACTGGATCTGATGACTTCGCATTAGGGGTCACGTTCAGATGACCTTTTCAGGAACCAATCACACTGTTGCTTTCAAAATGTTATATATAAACCACAAATATTATGCATGAAATTAAAGTAAATTTGGATGTTGACTCGCCTAATGTACCACTATATTCATTGTTATCCCCATGAAAATTAACTGTAAATGATTTATTCCCGACGATCAGCTGGAAATGCATCACTTTTCAAAAACCATGGCCCAACCTTGCTTTTAGTTTTTGGAAGGTCATTTGAACCTGACCTGTTATACGATGTCTTCAGATCCTAACAAGGTTAGGATTTTTATTTTCATGAGATTGGTAAGCATACCATACATATATTTCACACATTTTTAACCGTCACTCCCGCTTTATATTGAGCATATCGCGAGTAGGTATGCTCTTAATACAATAACAACACTTTCCGTAATATGTTTATATAAAATCTCATTGATGTGTGAAATTTGTATGAACATAACGGAAATCGCAGTAGATTTATTGAAAAAGTTTTATCACGCATGAATGCTGGTATATGTTATTTAATTAACAGACATAAAGATTTCTATATGTTGTGTGTATTAATTAACTGAAATAATAGTAAATTAATGTCAAATGATTCTATTGGCATATCCGTTATTAAACATTGTTGTTTTTTTAAACGTTTCATATGAAAACCAGTTTATACGACAACCTGTCTTATCCGACATTTTCAGTCGGAACCACTGAGTGTCGTTATTGACAGGTTCTCTGTATCAATGCATGACCTGAAAAAAAGTGTGCTATTTATATGTATCTATAATTGAAATGAGTCGTCCTTTAGGAGTATTGAGATGGAAAAAATCCCATACAGCATTCAACATTGTTATTTCAGCCATACTGAGACAATCTATTAGGCCAATCTTAAAAGATTGTTTGTTTTCCATTGCCTACCCAAGGTTGCTGGTAACGGGTAGGTAGGTAGGCATCATTATTTTATTTTTTTTAATGCAAATTTATTAATGATCCATTTAGCGTCAGAATATAGCATATACCACAGACATGGCTTTTAAGAATATAATCAAGTGTCTGTTGATATAACAAAAGCTTGCTAGCAGTCATCAATAATTAGACAAAGAATGCCTGTTGTTTTCACAAGTTTGATAAAACATTATTAGAATTGCATTGTGATATGGCCTATTATAAGCAAGGGTTTAGCAATACAGTTAATTTATTAACCCAAAGGAAAATGACCAATATGAAAGAAGAGCAAGATTTTATTTAACCCAAAGAAAAAATAAAATATTTTTTGAAATTAAAAAAAACAACACTAAATTGGATTAAACAAAGAAAAAAAACTTTTGAGTAGGGACCTTTTCGGCGGGTAGGTAGGCAATGGCAAACAAAGTTAATTTAATTTCGGCCGTGAGTATGCAAAATTTAATATTTTGGTAAAAACCACTATGGTTTTTCAGTTGTGGAGGGAAAGCAGAAAACAATAAAATTCTCACTTTCGCACAGAGCTGTGGATTATTGTTTAAAGAAAAATGTGCCATTTGTTACTGCAGCTTAGTATCTTGTTGCACATTTATGTCAGGCGTAAAAAAAAAGAGTTTGTTTCAGGTTACCCGACCTCCCCTAAAAAATGTCCCGACCCTAGGACATTTTATTGGGCGTGTCGGATTAATTTTTGTTTTATTTACCCTTCTGAATATTTAAATGTATTTTTGGATAAGTGTGTGTTTTGTTTCGATAGTATCCACTTATAAACAATGTTTACGGATATTACTGATACGTTTTGAATATTTATTCAGTTTTAGAATCTTCCAGTTTACCATTTACCAAATAAAAAAATATTTAAAAAATAAATCCTGACCTACCTTGCCTTAACAAACATATTTTTTTTATGCCTCACACAAAGATTTTAACAAAACCCTTCAAATACTAATTAAAAAAAAAACTACAGATTATTTGGAAATGAGAGTTTGTCAACATACTGAAAATAATTGCGTATTTGGTAACCGTCGGTCTCACTTGCATGATTGTAATGCATTAATATACTAAATACAGTTTGTCTGTATTCAGATACCTTTGAATGTCTCACCAGATATTGAGTGCTTTATGGCCCAATTGTAATGCATTAATATACTAAATACAGTTTGTCTGTATTCAGATACCTTTGAATGTCTCACCAGATATTGAGTGCTTTATGGCCCAATTATAATGCATTAATATACTAAATACAGTTTGTCTGTATTCAGATACCTTGTATGTCTCACCAGATCGTGAGTGCTTTATGGCCCAATTATAATGCATTAATATACTAAATACAGTTTGTCTGTATTCAGATACCTTTGAATGTCTCACCAGATATTGAGTGCTTTATGACCCAATTGTAATGCATTAATATACTAAATACAGTTTGTCTGTATTCAGATACCTTTGAATGTCTCACCAGATATTGAGTGCTTTATGACCCAATTGTAATGCATTAATATACTAAATACAGTTTGTCTGTATTCAGATACCTTTGAATGTCTCACCAGATATTGAGTGCTTTATGACCCAATTGTAATGCATTAATATACTAAATACAGTTTGTCTGCATTCAGATACCTTTGAATGTCTCACCAGATATTGAGTGCTTTATGGCCCAATTGTAATGCATTAATATACTAAATACAGTTTGTCTGTATTCAGATACCTTTGAATGTCTCACCAGATATTGAGTGCTTTATGACCCAATTGTAATGCATTAATATACTAAATACAGTTTGTCTGTATTCAGATACCTTTGAATGTCTCACCAGATATTGAGTGCTTTATGGCCCAATTGTAATGCATTAATATACTAAATACAGTTTGTCTGTATTCAGATACCTTTGAATGTCTCACCAGATATTGAGTGCTTTATGGCCCAATTGTAATGCATTAATATACTAAATACAGTTTGTCTGTTTTCAGATACCTTTGAATGTCTCACCAGATATTGAGTGCTTTATGGCCCAATTGTAATGCATTAATATACTAAATACAGTTTGTCTGTATTCAGATACCTTTGAATGTCTCACCAGATATTGAGTGCTTTATGGCCCAATTGTAATGCATTAATATACTAAATACAGTTTGTCTGTATTCAGATACCTTTGAATGTCTCACCAGATATTGAGTGCTTTATGGCCCAATTGTAATGCATTAATATACTAAATACAGTTTGTCTGTATTCAGATACCTTTGAATGTCTCACCAGATATTGAGTGCTTTATGACCCAATTGTAATGCATTAATATACTAAATACAGTTTGTATTCAGATACCTTTGAATGTCTCACCAGATATTGAGTGCTTTATGACCCAATTGTAATGCATTAATATACTAAATACAGTTTGTCTGCATTCAGATACCTTTGAATGTCTCACCAGATATTGAGTGCTTTATGGCCCAATTGTAATGCATTAATATACTAAATACAGTTTGTCTGTATTCAGATACCTTTGAATGTCTCACCAGATATTGAGTGCTTTATGACCCAATTGTAATGCATTAATATACTAAATACAGTTTGTCTGTATTCAGATACCTTTGAATGTCTCACCAGATATTGAGTGCTTTATGGCCCAATTGTAATGCATTAATATACTAAATACAGTTTGTCTGTATTCAGATACCTTTGAATGTCTCACCAGATATTGAGTGCTTTATGGCCCAATTGTAATGCATTAATATACTAAATACAGTTTGTCTGTATTCAGATACCTTTGAATGTCTCACCAGATATTGAGTGCTTTATGGCCCAATTGTAATGCATTAATATACTAAATACAGTTTGTCTGTATTCAGATACCTTTGAATGTCTCACCAGATATTGAGTGCTTTATGACCCAATTGTAATGCATTAATATACTAAATACAGTTTGTCTGTATTCAGATACCTTTGAATGTCTCACCAGATATTGAGTGCTTTATGACCCAATTGTAATGCATTAATATACTAAATACAGTTTGTCTGCATTCAGATACCTTTGAATGTCTCACCAGATATTGAGTGCTTTATGGCCCAATTGTAATGCATTAATATACTAAATACAGTTTGTCTGTATTCAGATACCTTTGAATGTCTCACCAGATATTGAGTGCTTTATGACCCAATTGTAATGCATTAATATACTAAATACAGTTTGTCTGTATTCAGATACCTTTGAATGTCTCACCAGATATTGAGTGCTTTATGGCCCAATTGTAATGCATTAATATACTAAATACAGTTTGTCTGTATTCAGATACCTTTGAATGTCTCACCAGATATTGAGTGCTTTATGGCCCAATTGTAATGCATTAATATACTAAATACAGTTTGTCTGTATTCAGATACCTTTGAATGTCTCACCAGATATTGAGTGCTTTATGGCCCAATTGTAATGCATTAATATACTAAATACAGTTTGTCTGTTTTCAGATACCTTTGAATGTCTCACCAGATATTGAGTGCTTTATGGCCCAATTGTAATGCATTAATATACTAAATACAGTTTGTCTGTATTCAGATACCTTTGAATGTCTCACCAGATATTGAGTGCTTTATGGCCCAATTGTAATGCATTAATATACTAAATACAGTTTGTCTGTATTCAGATACCTTTGAATGTCTCACCAGATATTGAGTGCTTTATGACCCAATTGTAATGCATTAATATACTAAATACAGTTTGTCTGTATTCAGATACCTTTGAATGTCTCACCAGATATTGAGTGCTTTATGGCCCAATTGTAATGCATTAATATACTAAATACAGTTTGTCTGTTTTCAGATACCTTTGAATGTCTCACCAGATATTGAGTGCTTTATGACCCAATTGTAATGCATTAATATACTAAATACAGTTTGTCTGTATTCAGATACCTTTGAATGTCTCACCAGATATTGAGTGCTTTATGACCCAATTGTAATGCATTAATATACTAAATACAGTTTGTCTGTATTCAGATACCTTTGTATGTCTCACCAGATATTGAGTGCTTTATGGCCCAATTGTAATGCATTAATATACTAAATACAGTTTGTCTGCATTCAGATACCTTTGTATGTCTCACCAGATATTGAGTGCTTTATGGCCCAATTATAATGCATTAATATACTAAATACAGTTTGTCTGTATTCAGATACCTTTGTATGTCTCACCAGATATTGAGTGCTTTATGGCCCAATTATAATGCATTAATATACTAAATACAGTTTGTCTGTATTCAGATACCTTTGAATGTCTCACCAGATATTGAGTGCTTTATGGCCCAATTGTAAAGCATTAATATACTAAATACAGTTTGTCTGTATTCAGATACCTTTGTATGTCTCACCAGATATTGAGTGCTTTATGGCCCAATTGTAATGCATTAATATACTAAATACAGTTTGTCTGTATTCAGATACCTTTGAATGTCTCACCAGATATTGAGTGCTTTATGGCCCAATTATAATGCATTAATATACTAAATACAGTTTGTCTGCATTCAGATACCTTTGAATGTCTCACCAGATATTGAGTGCTTTATGGCCCAATTGTAATGCATTAATATACTAAATACAGTTTGTCTGCATTCAGATACCTTTGTATGTCTCACCAGATATTGAGTGCTTTATGACCCAATTGTAATGCATTAATATACTAAATACAGTTTGTCTGCATTCAGATACCTTTGTATGTCTCACCAGATATTGAGTGCTTTATGACCCAATTGTAATGCATTAATATACTAAATACAGTTTGTCTGCATTCAGATACCTTTGTATGTCTCACCAGATATTGAGTGCTTTATGGCCCAATTGTAATGCATTAATATACTAAATACAGTTTGTCTGCATTCAGATACCTCGTATGTCTCACCAGATATTGAGTGCTTTATGGCCCAATTATAATGCATTAATATACTAAATACAGTTTGTCTGCATTCAGATACCTTTGAATGTCTCACCAGATATTGAGTGCTTTATGGCCCAATTGTAATGCATTAATATACTAAATACAGTTTGTCTGCATTCAGATACCTTTGTATGTCTCACCAGATATTGAGTGCTTTATGACCCAATTGTAATGCATTAATATACTAAATACAGTTTGTCTGCATTCAGATACCTTTGTATGTCTCACCAGATATTGAGTGCTTTATGACCCAATTGTAATGCATTAATATACTAAATACAGTTTGTCTGCATTCAGATACCTTTGTATGTCTCACCAGATATTGAGTGCTTTATGGCCCAATTGTAATGCATTAATATACTAAATACAGTTTGTCTGCATTCAGATACCTCGTATGTCTCACCAGATATTGAGTGCTTTATGGCCCAATTGTAATGCATTAATATACTAAATACAGTTTGTCTGCATTCAGATACCTCGTATGTCTCACCAGATATTGAGTGCTTTATGGCCCAATTATAATGATCTCAGAAGGCTACTCGGATTTAGTATAATCATAATTACATATAAAATTGACAACACGTTGAATGCTGTCATTGTGCTTCAGTGCCGGTGTTATTTGCATGATTGTAATGCATTAATATACTAAATACAGTTTGTCTGTTTTCAGATACCTCGTATGTCTCACCAGATATTGAGTGCTTTATGGCCCAATTGTAATGCATTAATATACTAAATACAGTTTGTCTGTTTTCAGATACCTGGTATGTCTCACCAGATATTGAGTGCTTTATGGCCCAATTGTAATGCATTAATATACTAAATACAGTTTGTCTGTTTTCAGATACCTGGTATGTCTCACCAGATATTGAGTGCTTTATGGCCCAATTGTAATGCATTAATATACTAAATACAGTTTGTCTGTTTTCAGATACCTCGTATGTCTCACCAGATATTGAGTGCTTTATGGCCCAATTGTAATGCATTAATATACTAAATACAGTTTGTCTGTTTTCAGATACCTGGTATGTCTCACCAGATATTGAGTGCTTTATGGCCCAATTGTAATGCATTAATATACTAAATACAGTTTGTCTGTATTCAGATACCTCGTATGTCTCACCAGATATTGAGTGCTTTATGGCCCAATTGTAATGCATTAATATACTAAATACAGTTTGTCTGTTTTCAGATACCTGGTATGTCTCACCAGATATTGAGTGCTTTATGGCCCAATTGTAATGCATTAATATACTAAATACAGTTTGTCTGTTTTCAGATACCTCGTATGTCTCACCAGATATTGAGTGCTTTATGGCCCAATTGTAATGCATTAATATACTAAATACAGTTTGTCTGTTTTCAGATACCTCGTATGTCTCACCAGATATTGAGTGCTTTATGGCCCAATTGTAATGCATTAATATACTAAATACAGTTTGTCTGTTTTCAGATACCTCGTATGTCTCACCAGATATTGAGTGCTTTATGGCCCAATTGTAATGATCTCAGAAGGCTACTCTGATTTAGTAAGTACATACAAAATTGACAACACGACTTGAATGCTGTCATTGTGCTTCAGTGTCGGTGTTATTTGCTTCGATTCTACGAAGGACGCAAACTTTAATAAAGGACGTTTCAATACAAAGGCAGATCTTGAAGTGGTCGCATATTTGTTTAATATTTGCCTCGTAATCATAATTATAGGAAAATAAGTGCTAAAATTTGTAGATTAAATCGGTGGACATTTTGTAATTTTCATGTCAAGTGGCAGTTTTGTCCTTCACTTGTAGCAAATTGAATGTAATTTAATGAAATTTTCTTCAATTTAGCATTAAAATTGTAATTTTTGGAAAATATGTTTTCCGTGTTTTTTGTGTGGACGAACATTTCAGTCCTTTAGGGAATGTACTGTCATATCAGGTTTGTCTTTACTGCATGGAGGTAAATTGGTCATAGATATGTTTAACCGGGCCCGTCTAGCTCAGTTGGTAAAGTGCTGACCTTTCAATCCGGGGATCGTGAGTTCGAACCCGAGCCCGGCCACATAACTTGTGTGGGGATTGGTCATGAAATAATTTATACGGCCATTCTTACACTTCCTCTGATTCAGGTAGGGCAGTTGTCAGTTAATGGCATAAGTATGTGCGCTCAGTAAACTGCTTAGATAAGCTAAGCTTGCTCAGGAAAAGTGTGAGTAGGTTAACTGACGACAGTGATATGACTGAAAATGTGGAAAATGCTGTTAAACATGGCGAAAAATCCAAACAAACAAACAAAACAGACAAACAGATGTTTAGGCACATCCTAACACTAGGATGGTGTATATAAGTAATCATAAAAGCATAAAAACATCAAATGTGTTAGCGTGACCCATTGATAACCAGCTAATTTCATTTTCAAAATGCGAGAGTTAAAGAGGTGTTCCAATTATGAAAATTATGTTTTGTTGTTAACAACTGATATGATGTGTGTCTTATTGCTCAAAAAAGGGGCATATTGACGGTAGGTTAACAATACAATGTTAAAAAGTAAAGTTCATGTACTAACAATTGATATTTAAGCATTGTTCAGTATGATGGCAAAACATTGCTTCTATAAACATTAGACAGATTTATATAATTTACTATCAAAAGAGTGGTCCATGACGCTTTGCGGGCGCAGGAAAATTAGTAGTAGTAGTAAGATCGATATGAATAAATGTACATGAGGTACCGTTACATTCATGGGCGCCATCGACATGCTCTGATTAGTGTCACAGGGAAGTTTTTATTGAAGTGTTTTATTTTGTAGTAATGAGTTTGAAACCTACTGGAACCGTGTATAATAAAAACAATTTTGATGCCCCCGATGGGAACTTCGGGGCATATAGTAATCGCATCGTCCGTCGGTCTGTTCATCCGTCCTTCACGTTTCTTGTGTGGAGCGTAACTCCATAAGTATTGAAGGGATTCAAATGAAACTTCTTTCCGTGTAAAACGACGCTAAAATTCCCCCACCTGGGGGTACAGGCACTCTACCCCCAAAACCAGAGAGATACCCCTGCCTGATATCATCACTGGAAAGGGCATACATTTAGATATTTTCACTTGCACATATCATGCGTTATCACACCGAAAACCAACTCCTCTATATACCTAACCACTTTATGTTGTAGCAACCAAGAGGGGTGGGCATATCTCAGTTGGTAGATGTTATTGCCTTGTTTTCCAAATTTTAATATCATGTAAATAGTACTGATATATATCATAACATATCATACAGACAACTCTCATTGCTTGACCGGCTTGGAAACTTCAAACTTCAATCGAAACTGCGAGCTAAATGGAGGTTGAAAATGTGTTATTCAACACGTATGGGCAGCAATCTGTCTGCCTTATTTTCAAATCTCAAATTTAAAAGTATTCAGATATCTATACTGGTTATTAACAAACAACAAACAATTAATTATAATTTTTAGTTTTTGAAAGCTTTGAAATCCGTTATTGCATTTGCTTAACACTTTACACTGATCAATCGCATCTAAGATATTAACGTCTCTATGTGACCGAAGCGTGTTCAAGCCAAACAAACAATTAAATGTGTGAAAACTGTAAATGGGAACGTGACAAACACTTTGAACCATCCGAAAATTCGACCCTCGCTAACTTGAGCCAAACAACATAAATATATGAATATATAGCAAAAAGTACAGGTCCCTTGAAGAAACTTTGAGCCAACAAGAAAGCTGAGGCATCAGGAGTCGACTGTATATTAAATTTTATTACCATATATCATAACACACCATAGCATATCATAGCATAGCATATATCATATCACATCATGTATGATATCATCTATTTTATATTACATGTACGAGTATAATAGTATATTGTATTACCAATATAATATATTGCATTACATGACATTATGCGTCATGAGATTAAAAATGCATGTTATTTGATATAAAATCAATCCACTCAAAATCACTTCTCAGGAAGCACAAAGAGTCTGATGAAGTCTACTTAAGCTAAGGTGACATTTACGATTTTACCTTACGTTACTATGACCTTAGGGGCTAAGGTTACTTTGAGTTAGTAGACCCTTGTCTGCGCTTGTTCATCGTAACCCCTGGTTGGACTTTAATGAAATTTCACAAGATTGATCAGGTCCAATCTAGTCGTGCAATTCGTTGGCATGTAGTGGTTGGTGTATTGCCGGCGAAGTTATGGCCCTTAGAAGTTTTTAACTTAAGAGATCTTGTCTGCACTTGTTTTCCATAACCCAGGGCCGGATTTGGATAAACATTACAGGATTAATCAGTACCGAGTCTACTTGTGCATATCCTCAGAATGTCATGATCAGCATATTTTGGGTGGAGTTATGGCCTTTTGAAGTTTTTACACTTGTTTTCGATAAAAACTGCCTGGAATTTGACAAAACTTCACAAGATTGATCAGTACTAAGTGTGGTTGTGCATATAGTTAGAATGCTGTGGTCGAGGGCTTTTGTGTGTAGGTTTTCACCCAACATATCATTTCTGCGTTTGTTCTCTGTAACCCTAGGCCGGATTTGGATGAAACTTCATAGGATTTTTAGCTCGACTATTCACAGAATAGTTTGTGCTATACTACACACCCGTTCGTTGGCGCAACGTAATGCTCTGGTAAAGGTTTGCGTGTAACAAGTCCATATCTCAGTAACTACACTGCAGATCCGCTATCGCGATCCGTTATATCGCGATGTCCAATATAACGCGAATCAACACGGCGTCTCTTTTATTCACACTCTCGTAGTGTGACAAACAATATGCCGACTCGCTCAACATCAAAGTGTAACAGTTTGACATCAGCTTACAGCGCACGTGCCACCCATGACAACGCCCTTTCACTGCTGTTGCTCTATTTAGCACCCGAATTACACGCAGTCCATGTGGAGGGTGTATACAGTAACTGTATGTCATAAATCAATACTGAGCTATCTGAATGACAATAATGTAATTGATACGGCTTATCTGTTTCTTTTTTGTTTCAGGAGAAATGCTAACCGCATATCGTTCGCGATATAGACACCTAATTTTGTTGCTGTGTGCTACGAAACTTTTATACAAAAGTAAAGATCTCAATGTTCTCTGCGCTACAAAGTTTTTATATGGCGATCAATACACCCACGCTTTGGATGCGGACGACGTGACATTGTACATGATTGTCAGCATTTTTTCACGTGCTTTTTCAAACAGAACAAAGAGTTTACACGAAATACATGTGTGTTGTAATTGTTAATAGAATTTATGTTTACTTCATGTGAATAGTGAAATTCGGATAGGCGTTTCGGACTTATATTTTTATACGCGATTTGAAATTTACTCAACGGAATTAAATGAATAATATTATCTTTATACTCTCATATACAAATGACCCCGCGAATCACGATATGATGGAGTTAAAGTGTAGTACAGATATTCATTTGAAACTTGACACATGTCTTCGGGGTCTTTATGTGCGTTAACTGATCAAGTTCCGTAAGTCTGACCTGCAGTTTAGCAGAATTATGCCCCTTTTTGAACTAAGAAAACCAGGTTACAGTTTGGGTGCAACAACTCCATATCTCTATAACTACTACAGATACTCAATTGAAACATCACACATGCCTTTAGGTCCATTATATAAGGTCATCAGCCAAGATCCAAAATTGTGACCAGCATTTTAGCAGACTTAGGCCCCTTTTTGTACTAAGAAAAGTCAGGTTAAGTTTTGCGTGCAAGAGAAAATTCAGGATAAGGTTTGCGTGCAATATGCACATATCTCTGTAACTCCTACAGATATTCAATGGAAACTTCACATATGTGTTTGGGGTCATTATGTGAGGTCACTGATTAAGGCCCATAACGCTGACCTGCAATTTAGCAGAATTATGCCCCTTTTTGTATTTAGAAAATCAGGTTAAAGTTTGCATGCAACAACTCCATATCTCTATAGCTACTACAGATATTCAATTGAAACTTCACACACGCCCTCAGGGTCATTATACATGAGGTCACTGGCCACGACCCATAACTGTGACTAGCATTTTAGTAGAATTATGCCCCTTTTTGTACTTAGAAAAGTGTGCAATCTGTACATTCTTATATTTAAATTCTTCCTTTAACTTACACATCGACTTGTGTAAATAAACTAAATATTTGCCCACAATTCATGTTAAATTTCATCATGATAGAGGACAAACAAATCGTTTTTCTTTGTTTTACCAGTATTATAACACAGCTATTTGAGTGTTTGTCCCTTGTAAACTATGTCAACAATAAAATTAGAGCATATCCAAATGTAAAGCCAGTGTGAAAAAATCGGCTGTAAAGTATTGAAAAATCATAGTTTCACTTTCATTTTCGAAAAAACAACAACGTATTCTTTGCAATTGGCAATTTTTGTGTCAGAATTGGGAAAAATTATCCATATTTCGCATTGGGAACGGTTCCGACTATTTGACCTGTGAGAGCAGTAGAAAAAGGCCTGGTACTGGTAATGCAGGTACGAGTTTGCATGCAACAACTCCATATCTCAATAAATCGAACGGATTGAGCTAATGTAATGAAACTTCATACATAGATACCTTATAGCGAGGCCTCACTTTGGATTGCATATGGGGTGGGTTGGGTCAAGCTCACTGTTACTAAAAATAAAAAAAAGGTTTTCGCTCAATAACTTAAGAACGAATGGAGATATTTTAATGAAATTTCATATATAGATACCTTATATCGAGACCTCGCTTGGGATTGCATATGGTGTGGGTGGGGAGGTCACTGTTTCTAAAACAGAACTACATAAGTTATCCACTTGAAAATTAGAATATACCTTTGTTATCAACCAAAGTGTCGGGGCCACATTCCATATAACTCTGTTTTGTGAGAGCTATACCCCTTTTCACATAGATTTTCTGGTTAAAGTTTATTCAAGACGTTTGTAACTTCAGAACTACATAAGTTATTCATTTTAAAATAGGAACATACCTTTGTCATAAACTCCAGTGTCAGGGCCAACCTCCCTATAACTCTGTGTTGCATTTTGACAGAGTTTTGCACCCTTTTCACTTAGATTTTCTGGTCAAAGTTTATATTTCAAACTCTTATAATTGCAAAACGAAATAAGTTATCAACTACATAAGGTTAAAACTTGGAATAATTTGATGAAATAATTGCTGTTACTCAGTTTTGTATTTAAAAAAATGTATGCCCCTTCCACTTTCCAAAATATGTACAAACTGAAATACTTTGAATAGTCGAGCGTGCTATCCTCTGACAGATCTCGTTGTTAATATGGCACCAATGTATCACTGGTCTCCGCCCTGGATATCCCTCGTGAGTGCATGTCAACGTAACCAAAGTGTATTGCCTGTAGAGAATAATTATTAAAATTGGGTATTTTTCATGTCGTGTTACAGTGTTGTCCTTCACTTGTAGCAAATTAAATATAATTCTGTCGAAGTTTCTTCAATTTGGCAGTAAAATTCTTCATCTTTGGGGTGTTTATATAAATACGTTTTACAAGCTTTTTTTGTGGACAATTTCAGTAATTTAGGGAATGTAATATTGCATCATGTCTTTATTGCATAGAAGAACATCTGTCCAAATCAATATGATTTAGGAAGACCCTAACCCTGTGATGGTGTATATAATATTGTGAATCAATCATATTCAGTGGCATAGCCCATTAATCCAGCTCATTTCATTTCATGTTGTTATACCTAAACCAGTGTACATGTTCCTATTATTCATTGTATGACCTTTCTTTTTTATTGCAGTTATGATTTGGTGCTGTCTGCCAAAATGATGTGTGTAATAAGAAAGCTAAAGCCTTAGTTGCTTGGAAAGCTTTGCTCCAGTCCTCTCCGATAGTACAACTGAATGGTACCTTTTAGATGATTAAATGAATATTTCTGTAACTTTATGCCCCCACATTAGAGGGGGGAGGGACATATAGATTTGCCATCCGTCCGTCCGTCGGATTTATGTGTCGAGCATAACTCGAAAAGTTTAACTGCTAGAGTGATGAAACTTTATAAGCATATTCATTGGCATCGGGGCTTATGCACCTGGGTATTTTGGTGCAGTGTTTTCCGACATATGCCGAGTTATGGCCTTTTTTAAACAAAAAATGACATTTTTGAGTTGGGCATAGCTCAAAAAGTATAACTGCTAGAGTGATGAAACTTTACGAACATATTAACCAGCTGGAGAAATTGTGCACGTGGGTAATTTGGTGCAGTTTTTCTTCGACATTAGCGGATTTATGGCCCGTTTATAGCAAAAAATATTTTTGGACTTGTGTCGCATGTAACTCAAAAAGTATTACTGCTAGAGAGATAAAACTTTATTTACATGATGCACCATTATGGGAACTTGTGCACCTGGGTATTTTTGTGCATTTTTCCGACATCAGCAGAGTTTTGTGACAACCAGCGGAATGCGGCGGCATCTGTGTCCTACGGACACATCTAGTTATTATCTATTTCTGTAATTTCCTCCACTTACTTCTGACAATTGAACATTCACTGCCTTTCTCATTAATAGATGTGCTGCTGAGTAAATGATGCAAAAAAAAAATTTGACAAATAGTAAATATAATTGTTTTAAAACCATGCGCAACTTTTCTTTTGTAACAAATGATCACATGTGTGTCATTGTGTTATCTTCATTAAAACCAAGAAAATGGCTGATGACTATCTCATGATCTTTGTTTGTAAGATTAACTCCTCAGCATGTACTAGGTATATCATTTTCTTTTATATTGATTTATGTGAATACAAAACATTTTGTACAATTTTAATTATTAATTTCAGCAAATATTAAGCAAGTTAAATGGACTTACAGATAATTATTGATAATATTGTGGCATAACTAAATACAAACAGTTTACAAATCTATATGTTAAAATAAAAGGCACTAGATATAGATGACACTTTCACTAGCGCGAGAAAATTAGTAGAAGTAGTATAAGCACTATGAATAAATTGTCATTGTAATGCCGTTTTGCCCATGTGCAGCATCGATAAATGTTTTGTGAGTGTGAGTTTGAATTCTACTGGAACTATGTATCCCGAAAAAAATTATGGCTTTGTATATATTTTGTAGCTCTCCTGAGCACAACATGCTCAGGGTGAGCTTTTGTGATCGCCTTTTGTCTGTCCTCTGTCGTGCATCGACAGCATATACCTTGTGAACACTGTATTGCCTAATCTTTATGAAACTTGCGCAGAACATTTGTCCCAATGAGAGGAACATTTATTTTAAGTTATTTTCCAATCCAACCAGTTTTTCTGACAAGAAATTTTTTAATATGGACATACATGGAAAACTGGCCGCCCCCTGGTGGCCATGTTTTTTAACAAATCAAAATTATTTTAAGCATTTGGTAATGGAACATCTAACAAACATTTCTGTGAAATTACTTTGAAATCCAAGCAGTGGATTCTGACAAGAAGATTTTAAAAGTTTTTAATATAGCCATAAAAGGAAAATAGGCACCACCCCCTGGCAGCCAAGTTGTTTTTACAAATCTTCATAATATGAAGTATTTCGGTAGAGGACCACCCAAGAAACATTCATACCAAGTTTGGTTACTTTCTTTCAAGTGCTTTCAGGGAAGATTTTTGTAAGTTTTCAATATAACTTTATATGGAAAAAAGGCCTGCGCCCACTAGTTTCCACGTTTTTTAATGAATCAAAATAATTTGAAGAATTTTGTTAGAGGACCACCCAAGTAACATCCATACCAAGTTTGGTTAATTTACACCAAGCAGTTTCAGAGAAGAAGATTTTTAAGTAAATTGTTGACGATGATGACGGACAATGACGACAGGCGCCAGACGGTGATATTAGTACTTTATTTCAATCAATATATTGTGAGGCACTCATTTTCAAATGGAACATGTTTAAAAATCAAGCACAGCTTCTGTCAAGATTGTAAAAGCTGAGTGATAGTATTTAATACCTCATCATGTGTTCAAAACTGGGTCAAAAACTAGGTCAGTTTAGTTCCTTAGCCCCTCAGGTGAGCAAACTAGGGCCTTATGGCCCTCTTGTTTCTTCAATCAGTATATTATTCCTACTTGAAAAATATTTTCGAAAGAAATGGGAATGTGTCTTGTTTTATTATGTGTCTATATTTATGGGGAATACGATCAATATGCTCCTTTACACGCAAAAAAACAAGAATAAAAGACAAATAGCTTGGCTTAAAGGCACTGGGTCCCTTTTGAATTAACACTATTTTGAAACTACTACAATTCCAATTGTTTTCAGAATTGACATAGGTTAAAATGGGTGTTCAGAAATACAGACAAGCATAAAATAAAACAGATTAACAAATCAACCAACGCAGTCAATAGCCACCATAGCAGAATTAATAAATAGGATATAATTGCTCGTTACCACTGTATTTGATCATGGTTTGCATTAGATTTTGTGTTCATATTTTCCACAGTGCGATTACCAGGCGGGAGAGACCCAGGAAGACATAGAGGCTGCTGACACTATCCTCTAGGTAACAGACTGACTGTTCAGCAGTGTTGCTGACGCCCACAAGATGGTGAAACAGGCCGGGCATGTCGTAGGTAGTTTAGAGTGATAGAACTCGAACGCTTACCACCTTTACATACAGAGTAACATTAACTGTAGCCAATTACCAGTAGTTCATGTGAGTGCCATAGAAACATGGGGTGGTCAAGGAATAATTATTTGATACTATTTGAAAATGTGAACAAACATACTGCGTATAAGTTCAGTGTGTTAAGTAGTTGGACATGATTTTGAAGCATGATATGAAGTCTTTACTAACAGCATCCACATGAGTTGCCTTATTTCTTATTCTATTATGATATTACACAGTTGATGTATGCGGACTTATGGGCGTGCCAGTGATGTACAGAGGACAGATTGGTCAGCCAGGGCCTCAAGTTCTGTAAGCAGCGGGAATGGAACTCGAGCCAGACACTGGACCTGTACTAGCAGAAGTGACTGTCATTTCAACAGTTGTCAAGTCGAGGTTTGCACCCCGAGGTTCTGCCGAGGTAAGATGATCTGCTGTCCAAAATGTGGTATGGTTTTACCCAACAGAATTTTAGCTTACATGATCTTTAACTGTGAGGAACTGTATTGTGGTCAGTCATTGTCTGTCGTCCGTTGTTCATTGTATGTCATTCATTCTGAACATTTTGCTTTAAACAACTTCTCTGTAACCGCTGGATGAAAGTTGAACAAACGGGGCATTATGTTCAGATGCCTTTATATAAAATTGATCTTTACAGAAAAACTTGCGGGTAGTAAAATGGTGCAAACTTGCCAGTGGAGTCCCAACCAATAGAAATTATTATTGCATCAAACAGACATTTTATTTAAAGTTTGAATGTGAGTCCTCACAGATCAGCCGAAATCCACATTTGATTCTGAAAGTGTGCTCTGTTAATTTGTGTATTTTAATTAATGTATTTCAAGACAAGAGTTTTCAGACTGCTTTTACTGACAGCATATGAGTTCAATATGGCTTTGCCATACAGAGTGGCATCAATGGGTAATAAATATGTGTGTCATAGAAAGCTGGGTGGTCGTGGAAAATGTTTCAGTGTGTTAAGCAATTTTACATGATTGTAAAGCAGTGTGGTAAATGTTTTAGCTAACACTCAAAGGGTACAGATTGCCTTCCAGCCAAGGGCCCGGCATATAGGATAGGAATCACGAGTTAAGATGTTCATCAGTAAAGATGTCCTATAAGTCAAAACTGGCTGGCCCTTAATTGCGAGAAGTGTCACTATAAGTACATACACTTTACTTTTTATGCCCCCACTTTGGCGGGGGGGGAGATATACATTTTCCCTTGTTCGTCCGTCTGTCTGTCAGATTTTTGTGTCGGGAATTAATCAGAAAGTATAACTGCTAGAGTGATGAAACTTTTTAAGCATATTCATCGGCATCGGGGCTAGTGCACAGGATATTTTGGTGCAGTTTTTTCCGACATCAGCAGAGTAATGGCCCTTTTCTAGCACAAAATGATATTTTTGGATTTGTGTCACGCGTAACTCAAAAAGTATTACTGCTGGAGTGATGAAACTGTACAAACATATTAATCAGCATGTGAACTTGTGCACCTGGGTATTTTGGTGCATTTTTTTCCTACATCAGCAGAGTTATGGCCCTTTTTTTAGCAAAAAATGACATTTTTGGACTTTAGTTGCGTGTTACTCGAAAAGTATTATTATTAGAATGATGACACTTTAAAAACATAATAATCAGCATGTGAACCTGGGTATTTTGGTGCATCCTTTTCAGACATCAGTAGAGTTATGGGCCTTTTTTAGCAAAAAATGACATTTTTGGATTCGTGTCGCGTGTAACTAACAAAGTATAACTGCTAGACTGATTAAACGTTATGAACATATTCATCAGCATGTGAATTTGTGCACCTGGGTAGTTTGTTGCATTTTTCCCAACATCAGCAGAGTTTTGTGACAACCAGCGGAATGTGGGTGCATCCGTGTCCTACGGACACTCGTCTAGTTATTATTGTATGTTTAAAAAACATATAGGTTTTATAATGTTTGGTTATAATTTTGAACACCACATGCACATGAGTTCCCATATTATTCAGTTGTATACTTGTTACACAGTTGATATACGGAGGACACATCGGTCAGCCAGGGACTCGAGTCAGCCACTGGACCTGTACCGACCTCTCTCCTGCCTAGGTGGAAGTGACTGTGGCTGTGATAATTGTCAAGTTGAGAATTGCAACTGGAGGTCTTGCCATGGTAAGATGACCTTGATATCAACAACAGTCACAGCCTCAGTGACATGCTGTCCAAATGTAGTATGGCTGCACCTTTGATCTCTAAGAATGGTTTAATGTGGTCAATCATTGTCCGTAGTTGTTTATTGTAGGTCATTCGCTGTCAACAGTTTGCTTACAAAAACTTCTCTGAAACCACTGGAAAACAGAAACAATTGTTATTAAGCCGTCAAATAAAGTTGACAGACAAAAAAAGTACAAAATGTAAATATTTAAAAATCAGTTTCTGTCTCATTGGAGTGCCTACCCAATTTATTAATTATTTTATCCAACAGATTTTTAAATTTAAAGTTTGAGTGTGAGTCCTTACAGAATTTAGTAAGAAACCACATTCGATACTGACAGTGGGCAACACCTTTCATGTGTTTAAGACGGGATTCGTATGGCTTTTACTATTGAAAATTGCAGAATATTACCGTTAATTCAGTGGAATTGTTTTAAAAATGACTTAACAAAAATCAAACCAGTTTACTTTTTTGAGGAACTGACAAGTGTGATATAATATTCAGTGTGGGATTCTCCTACATAATAAACACTGCATTGACATAACGTTCATTTTATCAGTACACACTTAAACCAACTGCATTGGGTCTGTGTGATAATGTGGTTTAAAGTAAACTGATATTCAACTACAAGCCTTCTTTGTGGTAGTGCAAAGTTGAAAGTAATCTAATACTCGCGTGACCTAATACTCACGTGACAGTTCACATAGTTACACTGTTTACTGGTATGAGACCACTGAACATCATTTGAATGTTATCTTGGTTTATGTTCAGTGCGGAGTCTTTTCTTTCTGGATTATTGACACAGGCATTTAATTTGTTTTGTTTTTTCTAGAATATGTACCTATAAATGTTTTAACAAAGACACTGACATTTTTATATCAATTAAATTAAACTCATAAAAGTTGAAAGTCAAAATGGCTTCTGTTGCTAAACGTTCTCGTAGGGTTAAAGACTTCCTTTGCTCAGCCTGTATAGATCGGAATCTTGAGGAATCAGCAGACATTTATTGTGAAACATGTCACAAGTTTTATTGTAAAAAATGTGTTCAATTACATGGTTAGTTGTTTACAAATCATACCACATGTGGAAGGGGAGAAATGATGAAGTGGCCTGTGTCCAAGGAAGTTGAGGACTTTTTACAGAAATGTGAACTACACAAGGATGAAAAACTGACACAGTTCTGCAATGACCACAGTCAGCTGTGCTGCACAAATTGTGATCACAGGTATCAAAGATAAAATTATTGTTATTGATATCAATACATTTTAACAATTTAGAGCAACATGATTCAATCATATTTTATTCACTGTTAAATATTAACAATGACACTGTTCTTTAACAAATTCATATATTTATGTAATTAAGAAGTAGTGATAATTTTAGGACCATATTTATTAATGTCACCAAGCAGATGGTTTTAAATCAGTTTCATTATAAACACTAATAATGTGTCAAACTATCAAGTTGAGAACTAAACAAATATCTCAGGAAATCATTGTATTAAACAATAACAGAAATGCCAGATAACAGTTTGTATTTGCTTGGAAACCAATAGCTAACTAAGTAAACTGGATGAATGTATAATGAGTTGAAGTACAGGTTGAAGTTAACTGTTCTATCAGCTACACATTTCATTATTTTTAAGCTCGACTATTCACAAAATAGTTCGAGCTATACTACTCGCCCGTTCGTCTGCGTCAGCATAATGCTCAGGGTAAGGTTTGCGTGCAACATGTCCATATCTCTGTGACTACTACAGATATTCATTTGAAACTTCACATATGTATTCAGGATCATTATGTGAGGTCACTGACCAAGACCTCTGACCTGCAATTTAGCAGAATTTAGCCCCTTTTTGTACTTAGAAAATCAGGTTAAAGTTCGCGTGCAACAACTCCATATCTCTATATCTACTACTTCATATCTCTACAGATATTCAACTGAAACTTCACACATGCCTTCAGGGTCATTATATAAGGTCACTGGCTAAGAACCACAACTGTGACTAGTATTTTAACAGAATTATGCCCCTTTTTGTACTTAAAAAAATTCAGGTTACAGTTTGTGTGCAAAAGAAAATTCAGGTTAAGGTTTGCTTGCAACAAGTACATATCTTTGTAACTACTACAGATTTTCAATTGAAACTTCACACATGTGTTTGGGGTCATTATGTGAGGTCACTTACCAAGGCCCATAACTCTGACCTGCAATTTAGCAGAATTGTGCCTCTTTTTTGTACTTAGAAAATCAGGTTAAAATTTGTGTGCAACAACTCCATGTCTCTATATCTACTACAGATATTCAGTTGAAACTTCACACATGCCTCCAGGGTCATTATATATGGTCAGTGGCCAAGATTAATAACTGACCAGCAATTTAGCAGAATTATGCCCCTTTTTGTTCTTAGAAAAGTCAGGTTAAGGTTTGCGCCCAAGAGAAAATTCAGGTTAAGGTTTGCGTGCAACAAGTACATATCTCTGTAACTACTACAGATATTCAAATGAAAATTTATACAGTCTAAAGTCCAGTATATGCCCCCCCCCTCCTCATCCCCCCAAGTGCATTATGAACCCATTCTGTAGACAAGATGAGTAAACTATATACATGATTTTTGTGCTGTTATTGCCCTTTTTTAAACTTATAATTTTTCTTCTTCACTATCTCTAAGATGTATTAACCCAAAATTCACCATACCTCATCACAGTTATGAATTGACTCTTTAAACAAAAGACCAGAGTGCTATCAAAAACAAGGTCGAGCATTCAGCACCTTAAAATGACATATTTTTTCGAAATGGGCTTCTTCTTTTTAAATATTGTTATAATGTGTTTTGTTTTCAGTCAATGCATTAAGGTGACACTTATTCCTGAGTCTGCCAAAAACCAGTCCACAGACCTGCAGCAACTGTCTGTCAAACTCCAAGCTATTCGAAAAGAACTAAACAGCCTGCAAAATAGTCTGGAGGCCAGCAAGCAGTCTCTGCAGGGTTCATATGATGAACATGACCGATATGTGGGGGAAAAAATCGATCAGAATTTAAGTTCCATTTTTAATGAATTTGATCAAAGTACTTATGAAAATGAGCAAAACATGAACGAAGAAATGTCTAGGAAAATAATTAGCATGTTGGATGAACTTGATAATAGTACTGTTAAGGAAATGGAGGAAATGAAAGATGAACATATGAGCCTGAAAGATTCTCTTCAGAGTGCTATTGACAACTGCACCGGGCTTCAGGATGACTTGAAACGGCTCCATGAAGCCATGCAGAAAATTGGGGATGATAAGGAACTCTCCTTTATAGCCAGCAAGAAATGTCTGCACAAAATACAACAGGCATTGACAGTGCTGGGGAAGTCAGACCAAGTATTCACCATGCAGAGGACGTCTGAGCACAATGTGAAAATATCTAGTGATTCATTAGAATGCTATATCACTGGCATATGTGTTCTCCCTGATGGCCAGATTCTTGTTGTAGACTACGCTAATACGAAATTAAAGCTGCTGGACCAGCAGTACAGGGTGCTTACTCATTGTGATGTGTCAACTAATCCACGGGACATATGTCATATAACAGACGGTGAAGTTGCTGTTACTGTAAATGATGCTAACGCATGTGGGATCCAGTTTATCTCTGTTAACAATGGGCAGCTGGTGAAGGGCAGGAAGCTTCAGTTACAACATTACTGTGAAGGTATCGCCCACCACCAGGGGGAGCTGTATGTCACTGATCGTACTGGACTGTACAAGTACACGCTGAGTGGGAAACTGGTCAGCAAGCTGTATGAGCATACAACAGCTGGATCTACAGGTTAGAATCATGGCGGGTTCATCCGGATATTATTAGAAATATGTATCATAAAGTAATTGTAAGACTGCATAGTTGTAGAATGTACATGTGTCAATTTATTATTACAACAGCAGTAAAGAATGATTTTCAATATTATTGATTTATATATATAAGTTATCAGGCATTTTGACTGTCACTTCTGACTTCATGGCATGTCGATAAATAGACGGTGAGTGCAAATCGATGACACACTGTGTGACCTGCTGTTTATATTTTGTGGTTTGCAAGTAAATATACATGCATTATTGTTTCATAATTCATCATGTTTCCAAACGTTATATGAAGTAAATAAACTTAAAATTGTTGTAGTTGAAATTTGTTAAATTAATAGATTTGTGTTTGTAATACTGTTTAAATAACAACTGGCTTTTGTTACTTGTGTAGAAGAACCAGAGAGAAAAGTTTTATTTCATGTTGTTTTGAAACATATTTCCTGTTGTAAAAGCTTAACTTCTGTTATTATAATGTACATGTACATGTTATAAATATGTCAGCCAGTGTCAGCTATAGAATAACACAGATGTCAGTAATCATGTATACATGTATAGAAAATCTATTAATACTGCATATGCCATAGTTGCATCACATTCATGTATACATGTATAGGAAATCTGTTATTACTGCATATAGTTACACATTCCCATGTGTACATGTTCACTGTAGCGTGTAATCGTTTCCATCTGTGTAATTGTGGTAAATGCAATTCTAACTCACCAGTCAACGTGTCAAACTTTTAGGCAATAAACTGATACAGAACCTTCCTGTCACACTAAAATATTTATTATTGTTGGATTTTATGCAGATCTTTAAGATGCGTAATTGTCTGTTTAACAACGCATTAATAATACGATGTCACTGCAGTTTGTGTATTAACAATATTAAACATTTAAAGTAATTTAATATCTTGATGTGACTCTGTTTTGCAGTATGGAAGTGTGCTGTGAGTCCCACTGGGGATCTGGTATACATCATCAACCTCTCCCAGGACAAGCTCCTCACCCTGGCCAGGGATGGGTCAGTAATCTCTACGTTGGAGGACCCTAAACTACTATACCCACTGGCTGTACATGTGACACCTGCAGGCCAAGTGTTGGTCTGTGGATACGGGTCCCACACTGTCATACAGGTGGACAGGGAGGGCAGGAAGAAGCTGGCCACTCTGACTACAGGCAGGGATGGAGTGAGGGTCCCAGAGTCAGTCTGCTACAACAGGCACACAGCCTCCATCATTGTGGGACAAGTTGGCAACAACATCCTGGTGTTCACAGTGCAATAGCTTACTTTTACATGTATCAGACATTTGTATAATAACAAATATGTTTATCTTAAAATGACCTTATGTATTTATATTGAAACTTATGTATTGTGTAATGTATTATGTTTCAAATTTATGTATTGTGTATTGTGTTATGTTTCAAAACACAATTGTGGTTTAGGATCTACAATATGTTTGTATAAACAATATTTTTATCTTAAAATGACAGTGTAGTTTTGGACATTGTGAATTATATTCTACCGTCTGTGTCTTACATAATTGCTACTGCATTTTACATAACTTAACGAGTTAATATATACTGTATGCCAAAATGACAAAAACTATTTTTGTTTAGAAGTTAATGTTTGTACATAAATATACATGTACATGACACTTGCTATTTTTAGACTGACTGTCATTTCTACGTACATGTTAGAAATTTATTTGATCAATTACTTGAAAACATGACACTGTATTGTTGTATAAATACTTGTATTTGAACTATTAAAAATTAAGAATAGCTGATAATTTTTGCAGTGATTTAACAGCTTTAAAGATGGACCTTTGCTTATATATTAGTGTCGTTAATTTCCGCGTTTTCATTGTGATCGTGAATTTAGTGAAAACTTTACGACTGAAATATTAACCGGTATTACATGTAGCTATTTGATTCATATTAATATATTATATTCATTGTATATTGCCTTTTCTCATGTTCATGCATGTTTGTACATTTCTTTTCCTATGAATTTTCTGTTCTATATAAATGATGTATGTTTATCTTATATAAATTTAATTTAATCATTTACGTAATATGCATTGTTGACGTCATTATGTGATTATTGTTCTATTGTTATTTTTAGCTCACCTGAGCACGACATGCTCATGGTGGGCTTTTGTGATTGCCTTTTGTTTGTCATGCGTCGTCCGTCGTGTGTCGTCAACATTTACCTAGAGGCCACATTAATGGGCCAATCTTCATGAAACTTGCCCAGAACATTTGTCCCAATGATATCTTAGCCAAGGTTGAGACTGGGGCATGTGGGTTCAAAAACTAGGTCACTAGGTCAAATTGAAGAAAAAGTTTGCTGACACATATTTTTTGCCCAATCAACATGAAACTTGCTCAGAACATTTGTTCTAATGATATCTTGGCCGAGTTCGAAAATGGCTCCGGTCCATTTAAAAACATGGCCACCAGGGGGTGGGGCAGTTTTCCTTATATAGCTTTAGAAAAAGTTTGTGAACACTCTAGAAGTGACATTTTTTAACCAATCCTCACGAAACTTGCACAGAATATTCATTCTTATGATATCTCGGCCGAGTTGGAAAATGGTTCCGCTCCATTGAAAAACATGGCTGCCAGGGGGCGGGGCAGTTTTCCTTATATGGCTATAGAAAAAAGCTTGTGAATACTCCAGAAGTCAAATTTTTTGCCCAATCAACATGAAACTTGCTCAGAACATTTGTTCTTATGATATCTCAGCCGAGTTCGAAAACAGTTCCACTCCGTTGAAAAACATGGCTGCCACGGGGCGGGGCAGTTTTCTTTATATGGCTCTATTGAAAACTTTAAAAGTTTGTGAGCACTCTAGACATTTATTGCCCAATCTTCGTGAAACTTACTCAGAACATTTGTCCCAATGATGTCTCGAATGAGTTTGAAACTGTTTCATGTCGGGTCAAAAACTAGGTCACTAGGTCAAATTGAAGAAAAAGCTTGTGAACACTCTAGGAGTCAAATTTTTAGCCCAATGAACATGAAACTTGCTCAGAACATTTGTTCTTATGATATCTAGGCCAAATTCGAAATGGTTCTGCTCCGTTGAAAAACATGGCCGCCAGAGGGTGAGGCAGTTTTCCTTTTAGGGCTATAGAAAAAGCTTGTGAACGCTCCAAAAGTCACATTTTTTGCCCAGCCAACATGAAATTTGCTCAGAACATTTGGTCTTATGATATCTCGGCTGAATTCGAGAGTTGTTTTGCTACGATGAAAATAAACGGTTGCCAGGGAACGAGGCAGTTTTCCTTATATGGCTATATTAAAAACTTTTAAAAGCTTGTGGACACTCTAGAGGCCACATTTATTGCCCAATCTTCATGAAACCTGCCCAGAACATTTGTTCTAATAATATCTCGAACGAGTTTGAAACTTGGTCATGGGGGGTCAAAAACAAGATCACTGGGTCATATTAAATAAAAAGCTTGTGAACACCCTAGAAGTCATATTTTTTACCCCAATCTTCTTAAAACTTACTCAGAACATTTGTTTGAATAATATCGCAAACAAGTTTGAAACTGCGTCACCTAGGGTCAAAACCTAGGACACCAGGATGATATCTCAGATAAGTTTGAAACTGGGTCAGGTGGGGTTAAAACTAGGTCCCCAGGCCCAATTGAAGAAAAAAGTGTGTGAACACTCTGGAGACCACATTAATAGCCCAATCATCATGGAACTTGCTTAGAACATTTGTCCCAATGATATCTCAGATGGGTTCAAAACTGGGTCACTTGGGGTCGAAAACTAGGTAACGAGGGCAAATTGAAGAAAAAACCTGTGAACAGTAGTAATCAAATTGTTTGCCCAATCTTCTTGAAACTTGCTCATAACATTTATTTCAATGTTATCTCAGATGAGTTCGAAACTGGGTCATGTGGGGTAAAAAATTAGGTCACCAGGCCAAATTAAAGAAAAAGCTTGTGAACACTCTAGAGGCCACATTTAAAGGCCAATAATCACAAAATTTGCTTAGAACAATTGTCGCAATGATATCTGCAACAATTTCGAAACCAGGTGACATGGGGTAAAAAGCTAGGTCACCAGGTCAAATTGAAAAAAAAGCTTTTGAACACTCTAGAGGCCAAATTTTTGGCTCAATCTTCATGAAACCTGCTCAAAACAGTTAAGTTCCTTAACCCCTTAGGTGAGCGACCTAGGGCCTTGTGGCTCTCGTGTTAATATTTTTTATCTGTTATCTAAAATTGAAACATTTTATAGTTTGAGTGTGAATAAAACTTCGATTATTTCACCTTTGTCTTTGATTTTATTCATAAACATTGAAAACACATATGTGATAACTGCTATATTGTGGTTTGACAAGGTATTAATCTTCAGATAATGATTACATTAAAGGGACCTGTTCACAGAGTGACGAATTGAAAAATTTTCAACTTTTGACACCAATTCCGAAAATAAAAGAACAGTGTATACAAAGAAGCAAAATAACGCTATGGACCTAGAAATATACTGTCAAAACGTTTTAGTTTAAACAATGGAATTAATACGAGTGTTTCTGTTAATTTTGTGGAAATTGTTGACAACATGTAAAACACTTACCTAAATAAGTAATAAAGTCGAAATGACCGAGTGGTTAAGATGATAGCCTTTTAATCCGGAGGTCCCGGGTTCAAATCCGGGTGAGACCAATTTTTTAGCTCACCTGAGCACAACATGCACATGGTGAGCTTTTGTGATCGCCTTTTGACGGTAGTGCGCCGTGAATCGTTCGTCGTTCGTTGTCAACATTAACCTTGTGAACACTCTAGATTCTACATTTGTTGCCCAATCTTCATGAAACTTGCTTAGAACATTTGTCCCAAAGATATCTTGGACGATTTCATAACTGGGTCATGTGGAGTCAAAAACTAGATCACCTGGTCAGATTGAATCAAAAGCTTGTGAACACTCTTAAAGTCATATTTTTTACCCAATCATCTTGAAACTCGCTCAGAACTTTTGTTTCAATAATATCTCGGACGAGCTCACTAGGGCAAATTGAAGAAAAAGCTTGTGAACACTCTAGAAGTCACAATATTCTTGAAACTTGTTCAGAACATTTGTTTCAATGATTTCACAGATGAGTTTGAAACTAGCTCATGTTGGGTCAAAACCTAGGTCACCTGGAACAATTGAAAGCGTGAACTCTAGATGCCACATTTATAGCCCAACCATCATTCAAAATTCTAAGAACATTTGTCCAAATAATATCTGGGACAAGTTCGTAACTGGATCATGTGGGCAGGCTGTCAACCAATTCCTATATTCCTATAATTTGGAAAGAAATTATATAGTTTGAAAAACCTATATTTCCTTTATTTTCCCATATTTAAGAATTGTATCCTATATTTTTGGGAAATTTTGTCATTCACGCGTCTGGAATTGGTCCGTGAACGGTATATCGGAAACCTATATTTTGATTTTTTTCTCGCTCGCTTCGCTTGCATCAAACTTAAATACTCAGATTATTGTTAGATCATAGCATACATGTCTCAGTTGCCAATTGATGAGCATGAAAATGTTTAGCAAATAATTTGTTCATTAAAACGCCAGCTGGAAGACTTGTCAGGCTAGAACATGATCCCATATTTTCATTTAGATGAAGTATTTTTACCATCAAATTAATATATTTTGTCCAAAAAAATCATTCAAAAGTTCTGTATTTTAGATGAAAATATTCCTATATTGTTCCTATATTTTCTGTGCAACTTGGTTGACAGCCTGTGTGGGGTCAAAAACTAGGTCACCAGGCAAAATTGCAAAAACAGCTTGTGAACACTTGAGAGGCCACATTTTTAGCCAAATCATCTTTAAACTTGCTCAGAACAGTAGTTCCTTAGCCCCTCAGGTGAGCAACCTAGGGCCTTATGACCCTCTTGTTTTTCTTTTCTTTCTTTTTATGCCCCCGGCGTCCTTCCGTCCGTGACAAGGTTAAGTAGAATTTACCGTTTCGTCTAGCTCCAACACCGCTTACTACAACACTTTGATGCTTACACAGTTGTTGCTTATGACCATTCCCTATCCACCCATATCACCCAACCTCACTTTGACCTTGACCTAATTTGGACTTATAATAATTCAAAAGTGCCATTTCTTGGTTAACTAGATTTTACCGTTTAGTCTAGCACCAACACCGCTTATTACAACACTTAGAAATTTACACAGTTGTTATTTATGACCGTTCCCAATCCACCCATATCACCCAACCTCACTTTGACCTTGACCTAATTTGCACTTATAATAATTCAAATGGTCTGTTTCTGGGTTAACTAGATTTTACCATTTAGTCTAGCACCAAACCGCTTACTACAACACTTGGATATTTACACTGTTGTTATTTATGACCGTTCCCAATCCACCATATCACTCAGCCTCACTTTGACCTTCCCCTAATTTGGACTAAGAAATGGGCTACCCAGCACCAACCAGGGGCATGTGTGTTGATCAAACACGGAATCTTGTTTCTAAATGCTTTTCTTGTTAATATACTTTAGCTGTTCAATTCCGATGCTTAAATCTGTCAAGTTAAGACATTTAATTGCATACTTCAAAAAATGCAAAAATCTGTGAACAAGTCCCTTTAATTACATGCATTACATTGAGGTCGGGGTGGCGTAGTGGATATGGTGTCCGCCTCGCGACCGGGATGTCCCGTGTTCGATCCCCAATCTTGTAACGTACTCAAGATATCCCCTCAAAGGCACCAAGTACTGGTTCTACCCAGGATACAGACTCGAGAGTGTCTCAATAAGCCTTAGGCTTTCGATGCAATCGAGCTAAAATACACAGGTTTAGACATAACTAATTACGTGCAGTTAAAGTAGCATATACTACAAATGAGTTAGCCTGTAAAGTATTAAACAAAAGGTAACTCTAAATTCAAATTTGTAAAATATTTCTAATTATATGAAACACAATATATTTTTATTGCACATGCAAGTTTGACACGACATGTCGCAGAATTAAGTATTTTCTTATAGCCCTGTGTCCGTCATTATATTATCATAGATTTAGTGTGAACTTAAGGTAAATTCACTATTTTCTATTCCTAAGGATACATAAAAAAGCTGCCATCACTGTTTTCCAGACCACATTGCAAATGTTGTGAATACAGAACATGTGCGTGTGATCATCAATAAGTGTACTCGGCCAATACACCATCTTTGAACCTGTGCATTGTAATACGCCATTTACTTGTAAACAGTGCAGACAAAACACAGCCATATGAATTGGCATAATTGGTGGTGTAGATGTGGAATAACACGTTAGCTGTTAAATCACTTTATTTCACATGGTCTAGTTTGCGCTGACTTTGCAATTTGATCTTTAAGACCCGATGTTAAAATACTGTTTTTTGTTGAGCCCGCCTGTGGTCAGCTCGACTTAGTTGTCAAAATGGCAGTTTGGTGTATGTGTGTGAATGAGTGCGTCCGTCCGTCCAATCTTGTCTGGATTGTAACTTCCTCATTGATCAGGCAGTTTTGTAAATATCTTGCCACAAATGTTCACTATGTGGAGAAGGCGTGTCGCGCGCAAGACCTGTGTCCTTGGCTTACAGGCGAAGGTCACACTTAAAGGTCAAAAATCAAATATGGGCGTAATACAGCTTGTCCAGAATGTAACTTCATCATTCATCAGGCAATTTTAAAATAACTTGCCAGAAATGTTCACCATGCGGAGATGGCGTGTTGCACGCAAGACCTGTTTCCCTAGGTCAAGGTCACGCTTAGACGTCAAAGGAAAAGATCTGCTTGTTAGAAAATGAGATTTTTAATAACTACAATTCAAGTTGCTTCCTTGACAACGGGCTCAAAATGTTGCAACAGGTATCTAGTTTACTTTTCGGACAAATGTTGGGTTATGTTTCATGCAGTTTGAGTACATAACAAGGGGGCCTTTGATAAAGTGAAATAAAACTTAATGTTTTAGAAATGATAGAAAGTATATTCTAAAAGAATACTTGCTAATTTTTCTGTGGGCAAAACACAAAATTATCATTGTTAAACTTCCCAATAAACAGCGCAAAAAGAAGTCCCAATTATGAGCTTAGCACGGTAAAAAGTAGTTCCAATTACAATTGCAAAAATATATGTAAAATCATGTTAGAGTCAAAATAATTTTTGTATTATCATTGTTTATCGACTAATTAACAATTCTTTGTCATTCTCATGCGTGGCTATAATACTAAAGCCCTCATGGTTTAATTCCTATGCAACAGAACTCCAAATCGTTGTTTACTGGCCAATAAACAACTATAAATCGATAATTATTTCTTAAGTCACACATTAAAAAAATTAAAATAATATGATTTTCCTTTTGCAGGAATATTAGAAATGTGTACAAAAAGTGTATGAGTTTAGGAATAAACCATTTTTCAAAAATGCATGATATTTAGACACCTGTGAAATTAAATTATTTCATTGTTTGTTTTGGTCATGTTTATTTGTTAATCTATTCATAAAAAATGTTGAGTGAGTTAATTGTTAGTATTTAGTGAACATACAACTTCATCCAATCCACTGAGCAAGACATTAATAAGGTGTACTATTTGATTGCCCATATTAATATATTGGATATTCCAACAAGCTGTGGCGACAGGCAATCGCCACAATCTTAAAACAGTTCCACTTGGCACTATTCTAACATTCTACCCCTTTCTAAAAGTTTTCCGTAGAACCTTCATGTGTGGAATATGTTAGAAAGTGGTATGTAGCCTTTAAATCATTGTTTTGAAATAATAAGAACTTCTACAAATATAAAAGTGGTGACTGGTTTTTGAAAATGTCTTGAAGTCACTAAATATTAAGCTTATAACAATTTGAACTAGAATAAGCTATGACCATGGAATATATATGCCTCGTTTAATCTAGTCCTATGTGGGTGGAGGATTGTATCTGACACAGGCCATCATCTCACAGGATCTGGTGATGATAGCGTGACAAGTATGTGGCTTATTGAAACATTCTTGAGTTTGTTAACTGGGTAGAACCAGTAATTATTTCCTGTGGGAAATATCCACAACATTAACGAGAATACATTTGATACTGAATAATGAATTGCATTATGCTTAGTTTTTTGGCATTAGTGTAATGTCTATAATTAGATGGAGAGGCCTGGACAATGTGGATGCACAGACTGAATGTGACAGCAGTACACATGTGGTCGAGGGTTTGAGACTACATGTTAGAAAGTGCTTCATGCAGCTTCTGTACATCCAGCTCCCAGCGCTGTTGAAACATTGATGACAGAACAACACTGTGAAGACTTGTTGATTATGGTATTGTATGTTAAATATTTCTGTTTCAAACCATTCTATTAAATTGAACATTTAATAATTTTCTTGATGTCACAAGGTGAAAAAAGATCTCAACAGGAGTCTTCATTGTAAAACAATTCTGAGATGTCAATATTGTTTTAAATCGTGCGCTTCAATGTATTTATTTTGTGACTTGGTTGTATTGATAGCTGTGGCTTACTAAGAACCAATCAAGTTGCATTCTTAAGTAGAACCAGTGCTTAGTGACTTTAAGAAAGACTTTGTATCAGAATACTGACCTAATGAATTGAGTTCCCAAGCTATAGCTGGATACCACAACCATTTCCTCACCATGACTGAGTAACTGCATAATTTGCCTGGCAATATAACGTTATAAGGTAGTGTGTTGTTAAAATTTGGTTTCTTATGGTTGTTTGTATAACTACTCACATTTATTCTACAAATAGGTATGGAACCTGCAGGCCTGCACAGCCACTAGGCGGTAAGGAGTGTCCTGGTATGGGTGTCTCACTCAGAATGGGTTAAATACACTAGGTAGGTACCACATTTTAATACTTTCACATTTTTCTCTTAATGTTGTTGAAAACGTGTTAGAATTTGCATTAGGCTATCTGCACTTTCCCATTTTTATGTAGCTTGAAAAATAATTGAAACGAGGTCTTTGCACTGAAGAGGACATAACAAAGATTGAAGCTTTTTTCAGTATTTCTAGAGTAATTGCCCTCTATTTTATTCCCTCCAAACTTAATATTACAAACTTGTCATTACTTAATCGCACTTAACCTTAGGTAAACTGTTTACATGTATTTACACACTGTTTGATATTAAATAGCTTGCATGCATTTTATTTGTTGTTGAAGAATGCTTGTTACTTTAATATTAAGCTACACAGCAACAAAGTAGGAATGCAGTGCAAGGGGTCCTTGTGCATAGCATATCAGCTCACTGGGAGTCACTGAATGGCAGACAGGGTGCTGACTGGAGTCACTGAATTTCAAGTCCTACTGGTTGTTGATCCAAGATGAGGTAAGACTTGTTCAGAAATGTCTGTAACATACTATATGGTTGACAGAATGTTGACTTAAAGTGTGTTTCTATTAACAATTAAGCATACCTTACAAAAATAATGGTAAGCTATATGTATAGGGAACCTCTCCTGCGTTGACCATTGACCGTCAAACATTTTCTTGTATGCATAATAAAAAATGTTGACTTTTTCTGCCAGTTTTACCAAATACCATATGTTAAAGATAAATACAATGAGTCAAATAAGACTAATACACCAATTAATGATTTTTGTGTGAGTCAAAGTCGTCGTTTTCTAATATTTGCCTTGTAGACCATTTCTCTGCAGATCTTGACTGAACTTGCGCAGATTGTGTACCCGTATGTCCATTTTAAATTCTTACATTCATGTCAGTTTGATAGTGGTTCTAGATGGAACTTAATGCAGTTACACTGAAGTATGAGCTAGTACCTCTTGCTAAATAAGAACTCATTCAAAATCACATTTATAGACATGAACAATCAATACTAATAGTTGCACAGTTTTGCATAAAGACAACATGGTGCTTTTAAAGTGAAGTCTAACGCACCATCAAATGATCATATGGTCAGCTAAAATTTGGTTCAAATTCCTTTAGGAGTCATTCTGATTGTAACCTAATGAAGCAGAATAGAACATAATTACATATTGCCATTAATGACATCTTGTAGTTCACAAAAGCTAGAACACATTAATTGCACCATTTAAAATAACCATGATACCCTGTTTATGATTAGGCAGAGTTTGTAAAGAATTTTTTTTAGAATTCGGTGGAAGTCATGAGTTTAAACTGTGTATGCTGATTCGTCATAATTTTCTGATTTTCTTAATGATCAATTTACATCTTGTCATTTATCTTTGGGTAACAGTTTTGCAAAAATTGATGAAGTGATCTTTATTTTTATGTACTTGTATCCAATAAGCATAACATTTTAGTACATTCTAATTAGTTAAGTTGAATGTGATTGTAAAATATTAGTGCATATTACTTGGATCTTCTTATTCAAGGGATAGAACTCACGTAGACTACTAAACTAAAACTTCAAAAGTGATCTCCCCTTCATTAATGAGTTTTCACATTGGTTGCTTGAGGTATGTCTTTTTGAATGTGTATGTCAGATTTTGTCTGGACTACGGTATATTTTGGACATGCATTCTTAATCTTAAATAAGCAAGTTTACTAGATCTATGCGTCACATGCAGGATCCATATGGATATAGCTTTGGTATGCATTGTAGGGTGTTAGAATTACTTTAATTTAAAGTGTACACATGTGAAAGAATTTTTGCGTGTATGACTGATGTTCGTTGGTTAAAGTAATAGCCACATTATGGAGTTCTTACATTAAAATGGGTTATAATAATGGGGCGTGTGTTGAAGGGGAGACGATGTGATGATGATGATGATGATGATGATGAAATTTTATACACATTATTGATTTTAAGTTTGTGATACCTGTAAAATCAATTATTGCCGCATCACAATAGTAAATTTTTACAGCAATCAAGCGCATCTAATCAATTAAATTAAACGTCTTGAAGCAACCCTAGGTGTGTTTGAGCCAAGCAAATATAACTTGCGTGACAACTGGAACTGGGACCAATACTCTGAGCCATCAAAAAATTCGACCAAAATTCAACCCTCATTAATTCAAGCGAAACAACATAAATATATACGAATATATAGCAATACAATATTATTCACTAAAACGAGAAATTCGATACAAGTTCAAGTTATCTGGAGTCCACTGTAGTTAAATACTTATTAAATTATGTATTTCCCATTAATCATTACATTATCGTTGAGGCTGTGTCCCATAATTCAGGTTGCCATTGTCCTTGTATGCAATATGTCACTATAGGGAGAGATTGTGTACCTGCCACGTTAGCTCAGTCGGGAGAGCACTCGCCATGTAAGCGAGAGGTCCCGGGTTCGAGTCCCGGACTGGCTGCACAGTGTTCTCACCTGTGAAACCACAGTAACAAAATGTGCAGTGTAATGAAAGAAACTGTATTATTATAATATTTTCGTCAGAAACAACTAGATTTATGTAAACAAAATTTTGAATACATGTTTTTTTTTTAGGCTTTCTGAATATTATTGCAGCATGACCTTCTAGATGTTATGTTTTATTTTCAATCTGCACCACTTGATATCTCACAACCAACTTGGCACACAGCGTCATGTAATTGTAAACACTGCACTATTAGGATTAAATATAGTTTTCTCTTTTACACATACTTGAACAATGACAAATATGTATGTGTTATTTTGAAAATTTTCATGTGCATGGCTACAAACCTAGTAGAGGTATCAGAAATAAACCATTTTGGTCTACACCACACTAAAATTGTTAAAATTATTAGAACATTTGAGTGCAAAAAAAAACAACAAAAAAACTTGTTTAAACAATGGAAATAACTCATTTTACCTGTTTACCATAGTAACACAATGGTTATTTCCCTTGCTACCCTTGAGAGATAGTTGTGCCAAATTCTGAACCCGTACCCTCGTTAATGTTGCGAGGCAATCATGGTTCGCTTGTTGTTCATTCTCACTTTGAGTCCGTTGTACAAGCTGTCTAATATAAATCCAAAACATCATTTTTATTTACTCGGCTCAGGGTTTGAAACTCTTGTTCAGTACGTTTTTTTTGGTATTGTGCTCTGTATACGCTTTCTATTTCATTGCCTTTGACAGACCTGTTTGAATGAGCTAACAACCAATTTACCGGTAATGTAGTATGTTGTACAGACATGTGACGTGAACCTGAAACAGCTTTAATCTGGAATACTTTGACCCGTCGGAAGCAGCAAAACATGCATTGCAATAGCAGTCTTGCAGGGATTTGGAAATGAGTCGCTCATAAACACTGTCAGCAGTCTCTAGCTTCAGCTGCAAAAGAGCTCAGTTTTCAGAAACTAAATAATCACACTTGTTTGGTCAATCATGGGTGACTCTTACTCATTGGAGTGAAGTCACATGTGAAAACTATTATTCTTATATAAATAATGTAAATTAACAGCATATTTATTGCATGACATTGTAAATTTGCCAAACTTGATGTAATCAATTTATTTCTTGCCTCAGATCTTGAGAATCATGTAAAGATAAATGAAAGAGCTAGTAATTGTAAGAAACCATATTTGAAAAAAATTATGTCCGTACAAATCTGTCCTACTACATCATGTATAGAGTCTAACAAGATACATTTGGATTGACAATGAAGAATTGTTTTGACCCTATCAAGTGTGCCATATTGGTTATTACAGCTGGTTTCTGAAAACTGAGTTCTGCTGCAGCTGATGTTAAGGGGCATTGACAGTGTTCATGTGTTGTATTTTCTGCCCAAGAAAAGTCTCAATCAAGCCACCCCACGTATGATGTTTGTAATGGATGTTTTGTTGCTTTGGTTCAACCAATGTGTTCCAAATCAGAGATGGGTTTTTTCAGACGTTTGTGTCAAAAAATGTGAGAATGTCCATTTCGTGGGTAGAGCCAGTTCTTGGTGTCTACCAGGAAGACCATTTCCTAAGTATAAACAGTTAATTGTGTCTGTGTGAAAATCATTTTCTGGGTATCGTCAGTACTTGGTATTTATGAGAAAGTCAATTTCCTGGGTAAAACCAGTACTAGTACTTGGTGTTTATGAGAAAGTCAATTTCCTGGGTAGTGTCAGTTCTTGGTGTCTGTGAGAAATTCAATTTCCTGGGTAAAACCAGTACAGGTACTTGGTGTTTATGAGAAAGTCATTTCCTGGGTAGTGTCAGTTCTTGGTGTCTGTGAGAAAGTTAATTTCCTGGGTAAAACCATTACCAGTGCTTGGTGTTTATGAGAATTTTAATTTCATGGGTAGAACCATTTCTTGGCATCTGTGAGAAGGTCCATTTCATAGGTAGAACCAGTTTTTGGTGTCTGTGAGAAAGTCCATTTCCTGGATAGAACCAGTTCGTGGTGTCTGTGAGAAAGGCCATATTCATTGTGATTCACTTGGTCTATTGAAGGCTAGTACCTGGCCATATTCATTGTGATTCACTTGGTCTATTGAAGGCTAGTACCAGGCCATATTCATAGTGATTCACTTGGTCTATTGAAGGCTAGTACCAGGCCATATTCATTGTGATTCACTTGGTCTATTGAAGGCTAGTACCAAGCCATATTCATTGTGATTCACTTCTTCTATTGAAGGCTAGTACCAGGCCATATTCATTAGGATTCACTTGGTCTATTGAAGGCTAGTACCAGGCCATATTCATTGTGATTCACTTGGTCTATTGAAGGCTAGTACCAGGCCATATTCATTGTGATTCACTTGGTCTATTGAAGGCTAGTACCAGGCCATATTCATTGTGATTCACTTGGTCTATTGAAGGCTAGTACCAGGCCATATTCATTGTGATTCACTTGGTCTATTGAAGGCTAGTACCAGGCCATATTCATTGTGATTCACTTGGTCTATTGAAGGCTAGTACCAGGCCATATTCATTGTGATTCACTTGGTCTATTGAAGGCTAGTACCAGGCCATATTCATTGTGATTCACTTGGTCTATTGAAGGCTAGTACCAGGCCATATTCATTGTGATTCACTTGGTCTATTGACGGCTAGTACCAGGCCATATTCATTGTGATTCACTTGGTCTATTGAAGGCTAGTACCAGGCCAAATTCATTGTGATTCACTTGGTCTATTGAAGGCTAGTACCAGGCCATATTCATTGTGATTCACTTGGTCTATTGACGGCTAGTACCAGGCCATATTCATTGTGATTCACTTGGTCTATTGAAGGCTAGTACCAAGCCATATTCATTGTGATTCACTTGGTCTATTGAAGGCTAGTACCAGGCCATATTCATTGTGATTCACTTGGTCTATTGAAGGCTAGTACCAGGCCATATTCATTGTGATTCACTTGGTCTATTGAAGGCTAGTACCAGGCCATATTCATTGTGATTCACTTGGTCTATTGAAGGCTAGTACCAGGCCATATTCATTGTGATTCACTTGATCTATTGAAGGCTAGTACCAGGCCAAATTCATTGTGATTCACTTGGTCTATTGAAGGCTAGTTCCAAGCCATATTCATTGTGATTCACTTGGTCTATTGAAGGCTAGTACCAGGCCATATTCATTGTGATTCACTTGGTCTATTGAAGGCTAGTACCAGGCCATATTCATTGTGATTCACTTGGTCTATTGAAGGCTAGTACCAGACCATAATCATTGTGATTCACTTGGTCTATTGAAGGCTAGTACCAGGCCATATTCATTGTGATTCACTTGGTCTATTGAAGGCTAGTACCAGGCCATATTCATTGTGATTCACTTGGTCTATTGAAGGCTAGTACCAGGCCATATTCATTGTGATTCACTTGGTCTATTGAAGGCTAGTACCAGGCCATATTCATTGTGATTCACTTGTTCTATTGAAGGCTAGTATCATGCCATATTCATTGTGATTCACTTGGTCTATTGAAGGCTAGTACCAGGCCATATTCATTGTGATTCACTTGGTCTATTGAAGGCTAGTACCAGGCCATATTCATTGTGATTCACTTGGTCTATTGAAGGCTAGTACCAGGCCATATTCATTGTGATTCACTTGGTCTATTGAAGGCTAGTACCAGGCCATATTCATTGTGATTCACTTGGTCTATTGAAGGCTAGTACCAGGCCATATTCATTGTGATTCACTTGGTCTATTGAAGGCTAGTACCAGGCCATATTCATTGTGATTCACTTGGTCTATTGAACGCTAGTACCAGGCCAAATTCATTGTGATTCACTTGGTCTATTGAAGGCTAGTACCAGGCCATATTCATTGTGATTCACTTGGTCTATTGAAGGCTAGTACCAGGCCATATTCATTGTGATTCACTTGGTCTATTGAAGGCTAGTACCAGGAAAAATTCATTGTGATTCACTTGGTCTATTGAAGGCTAGTACCAGGCCATATTCATTGTGATTCACTTGGTCTATTGAAGGCTAGTACCAGGCCATATTCATTGTGATTCACTTGGTCTATTGAAGGCTAGTACCATGCCATATTCATTGTGATTCACTTGGTCTATTGAAGGCTAGTACCAGGCCAAATTCATTGTGATTCACTTGGTCTATTGAACGCTAGTACCAGGCCAAATTCATTGTGATTCACTTGGTCTATTGAAGGCTAGTACCAGGCCATATTCATTGTGATTCACTTGGTCTATTGAAGGCTAGTACCAGGCCATATTCATTGTGATTCACTTGGTCTATTGACGGCTAGTACCAGGCCATATTCATTTTGATTCACTTGGTCTATTGAAGGCTAGTACCAGGCCATATTCATTGTGATTCACTGGGTCTATTGAAGGCTAGTACCAGGCCATATTCATTGTGATTCACTTGGTCTATTTAAGGCTAGTACCAGGCCAAATTGCGCATAGGGGCAACCTCGGGAAATTCGGTTACTTTAACATAGTTTGTCAATACATTACGCCTCGCTCTGTTGTATATCTTCATATGCTTATGACGAAATCGGGAAAGCCTATTTTCCTCGGATTTTATTGTCGATTTCAGATAGCTTTCTTTACTGGAATATACTTCAACTACATCAGAAACTTGGCCACCCAAAACCCGGGAAAGTTTGGACACAATAGTGAAAATATGGACAGTACTGGTTTTGGTATTGTTAATTACATTGGGAAACTACAGACAGTATTTTATACTTAAAATTGAGCTCAGACAGACTCACTAGGTTGCTCCCATTATGCAACATTCACAGTCACTTATGCATTGTATTACCTAACTCCTTATATAACTTATTAATCTAGATTTTCTATTGCTTCCTATAAAGTATACTTGTTTTAATCCAGGTGTGAAACATTTTCAACTGTAGCCGGGTCAGACAATCTGTTTCATTCGCAGAATGATTCGCACAAATGCTAGTCTACATGTATATTTGTGATATGAAATAACTCGCAGGCTACATTCGTAACAAAACAAATCGGGGAATGGGTTAAATTCTAGTATTGGTGTTATGTATAATATGTATATATTTTTTATTAATATATTTATAATAAAACTAGCATTAAAATAAAAGTTAAGGCGGAAAAGTATTTGTTTGGAATGTAATAGCAAGCTACGATTTTTTATGTATGAATGATCTAGGTTTTATTTAAAAAAAGAAAATAAATAAAACAGTTATCCATAGGCGTTTTGTGCCTCGGTGTAAGGGATGACATTTGTTACGGTTGCCCCCGGCCTATCAGCCATGTGCAACAGTTACAAAATCATCCCTGACACCTAGAGACAACATTTTTAAATGTTCCCAAAACACATATAAATAAACTTATATGCATGTGTCCATAGTTACCAGCTGTCCGTATTTCGCCAGATTGCCAAGCTCCAGTCTAATAATTTTGAGTGTGTTGTACCATAAAATGTACTTGCCTGTTTTGTGTGAGTGTGTCAATGAACACTCGGCAGAATTTGAATCCAACACTTATTTAGTGACTTGTGGCCTCCTTTTTTCCCACCAGACATGTTTTAAGAAATTTGTATCAAGCCCAAGATTTATTTCGCCCGATGTGTGCGCGTGTGTCACTGGGCAGAATTCAACCATATTACACTGAAATCGGCCTTGGACGATAGAGAAGAAATCCATTGCTGCTATGACCTGATTTGTGATCTAACATCTGCAAAATCATACAGGAAAGGTACTTTTTTAAAATTCAAAACTCGACACGTACTGTGCACGTGTCAAGTTTTGAATTTTATATAAATTATCAAAGTACTATATGGCTCTCTGTTGTTGTCCACCGCTAAAAAACTAAACCATTGCTTGTAGACAGACTTTTCAGTTTCACTTGGTACATTTTTAGCATTCTTGTTTTACTGTTGCCAGTTACTGTGGAATCACAAATTTTCGCACTTTTCGTGCTCCTGCCATTGCGGGAATTTATGACCACCGTGAAAACCTTGGGAGTTTACACATTCGTTCAAATGTACGTCGGTTATCATTCGTAAATATACGCAGATAGGCTTATATGTCACGATGCGAATTTTTTTAATGAACCTTTGAATGTTTTCTTCATCGGCTTCATTCTAATTAATGAATTTATTTCTGTTTCAAATGGTGGCGTTTTTGTATATTTAAATGCGGTCATACACTGTATAAAAATATAGAGATCTAATTTTATTCCTTGTAATTAATTTCAAATCGCGAATAATCAATTCGAAATCCTAAACGCCTTTCCTAATATTACTGTTCACGTGATGTAAACACTAATTCTATTTTATAATTAAACTGCACATGCATTTCATGTTAATCTTTTGTTCTGCTAAAAAAGAACCACGAAAATTATGCCGAAATGTACAACGTCACGTCATCTGAATGGCAAGCGTGGGTGCGTTGATTGCCATAAAAACAAGTAGCGCAGAGTACATTGAGATCTTTACTTTTGTATACGTTTTTTTAATGCATAACAAACCAAGTGTATTTCTATAACACAGTTACGCAAAGGCATGAATTTGAACACTTGTAATACAATGAGTAGAAAAAACATGAAGATGTTACTTTTCACAAGTTGATCTTTTGAGTAAAGGATGAGCGCCCACGATGTGGAGCCGAAAATGGTATTAAAATAGGCACTTGATTAACAACAAGGTGTCAGTTTGACATAACGTGATATATTGTATCTATTGTCTCACCTAAATCTGCAACCACTGTTGTTAATTTAGAGCCTAATCCGGTACTAATATACGTGTTTATTGAAACAAACAAGCTGTCACAATAGGACCCTTCATTGGCGTTCTGTCTGGTTGGTCGTTTCATCGCATAATTGACACATATTTTGTGTAAAAAACAATTCTCGTTTGTTTTTTCAAAATTATAGTTGCGCGAAATTAAGACCGCACAAAATGTGTACCCCTCAAATTCAAGTGACAGTACTTTCTCAAGTAAATGCCATGCATTTGTAAATTTCAATTAACCCAAGCCCATGTTTGTTTTTGTAGCAATATTTTACCATTTATCTTTTACTATTTAAAAAAATAAAATCAAACACTTTTATTTTGCAATTTGTACAACTTTTTTTATCTTTAGGTCTAAAAAACAACGATGAAATGTTTATATCAAATATGTGTTATTATTAGCCAGGATGACTTTGATGGCTTCGAATGAATTTTTAATTTGTATTGATAAATAGGCATGACATGTCTTTAAATTCCAGGTATTTGGTTTGCACAAGCCTTGGTCTGTCTGAATTCTGTTGGTTATTGCGGATCCATTTTATTCTAATCTTGCATTGGTGTGTATCTTATAGCAAACTATTATATAGATAGTGTCTCGACGAGTCTGATTGTTGGCTTATTTCTTATTTTTTAATTTAAAACCCATTGTAGCCATAGGATAAATGGTTGTGTATCAATAGGAAATATACATTTACATTTTTAGATAAATAAAATGTAGTTTGTTGATGTTGACGTTTTGTGTTTGTGTTGATGTTTTGGGTAAAAAAAGAGACCCAAAATAAATCTATAAAAATCAGAATGAGAAAACGATTGTTAACTCATTGAAACACATTGTTCTTTAATATATCTTTTGCACAATGAAACCAGTGCTACTTTGACCCTTTCAGTTAAAAACGATGCAAACAACATAAGTGGAAATAATATGCCATAAAAATGTTCTATGGTCCTACAAAAAATAATGAAGTTTCAAAACAAATTAGTAGACTGTCATCTCTCTAAAAACAAAATGTTTAATTTGGTCATGCTGACTGTTTAGCTCATAAAGTGCTATTAGGGGAGAGCTATTGTGGTAAGTCACCATCCTTCATACTTATTTAGTTGACAATTTACTTCAAACAACTTCTTCAAAACAGCTTGGTAAATTAAAAAAAACTTTGTGGGAATGTTTGTGGGTTTGTCCTTTAACACGTTCCTTAATTTCAAAGAAATATCAACAAAATTCTGTTTGTCACAACTCAGGTAAGCCACCTAGGGCCACTTTTGCCCTCTTGTATTATCTTTGACTGTATTTTAATTGTGTATTGCTTAATGGGCATGAAAGCGTATCAAATTTCCTTTGTCTATATAAATTCGGTTTGTTACTGGTTTATTTTATTCTTATCTTGATTGGTGTATTTAACCACTGTTAACGAAATTCAGGTGTAAATAATATATCCCTTGCTAATGACGCTACAGTTTTAAAGCGGTTTGTGAAAACAATTGTCAACATACAAAACCATAATCATATATCCTTAAACACATTGTTTTCTTAAATAGATCTTTAATACAAAGTAATCAGTGTTGCTTTGACCCTTTCAGCGGAAAAGAAGGCGAAAAACTTCAGGACAAATAATACACCTTGAAAACTTTCTATGGTCCAACAAATTATTATCAACATTGAAACCAAATGACTAAACACATTAATATTTCAAATAGCTTGACAAATGGGATACACCTCCCCAGTGAATTCCTTTGAGCCAAATGGTCATGCCAAGCTAGATAACAAATTTGTAATACCTTCTGGATTTGTTTGTGAAATCAGGGGTGTGGAAATGTCAACATTGTTTACTTGTCCATGGACAAGTTCATTGTAAAAATCTACTTGTCCGCATGCAACAGTCACTTGTCCAAATAAAATATTGTTTTCATGCCAGGCCTTCCTGATATATCATTCATTAAAATTCATTCTGACATCATTTTCACACCCTAAAATTGTACTTGTACATGGACAAGTAGACAGGAAAAATTTACTTGTCCGACAGTAAAATTACCCGCGTCGGACAAGTCGGGCATAGGATTTCAACACCCCTGGTGAAATGTAAAATACGTACAAGTTATGATTAAATGCATTTGATTAATAATGAACTGGTTTATAATTGGGTCAAGTTAATGTGTTTTTAGACTGTTGGCGGAAGCCAACGGTCTTTTGATAGGGTAATTTCAAAAACAGGTATCGCTGAAAACTACTTCTTTTCTTTGCAGGCTGCGAATCAGTAGATCTAACCCTGAAATGTTTTCTTACCTTAATTAATTATATAAGATAATATATGTCGTGTATTATATGTGTAAATTATGTGATTTATTACAAATACAGTTTCTAAAAAGTCCATTTATAAAAAATGTTAGGTCAAGTTAATGACACCCTAATTTTCGTTATTTACTTCATTGTAACTGAAATATTCACCTGGGTGTCCTGGAATAAGACCACTAAATTAATGCGCTACATCGGTAATTTTTAAGTTGTTGTGTCAGTGTTATTTCTTTTAACTGATTCTTGTTCTGAATATTTATACAACAAATCGCTGCAATGTATTATTTTTAACTGTAGTATGGAAAATCGAGAGCACGCGTCGTATGACCTACTTTTGACTGAGTAGGCTACGAATCACCAACAATCGATGCTCCTAAATACCGCGCTTTATCGATTATTCTGCATGACTTGTTGCAGATTCATTTGTTAACTAGCATGACTTTGTATATAAATTCCGTTTGCATTAGATAATTAGCTTGAAAAAATATTTGTTTGTTACTTACGATTAAATTGTTATTATGATGTCTTATACTATTGAATAAGAAGTCATATTATCAAGTTTAAAGGTGGGAAATTCAACTTCATTTAAACAATTGTTTCCTTTGTAGCAAAAATGCACTCATAATTCACTTGCTTTTAGTTTCTTTTGTCGCCAAAAGTCTTTCTATGCTGTCAGCGTTTTTATTTTTCTGCTTTCCAGATCAAAAAGGTCTGTTGCTACTTTGTGAACATAAATCAATTTATTGTCACAAATGTATACATAAAATGTTCAATAAATAACTTAATTTTTAATATTTTCACAAAGATATTTAAGAAGCCATTGGCCATTGTTGTCGCTTCTAAGTAGCAATATAAACTACTGGCTCTGTATTTAGACAAAAAACAACTTATGTAAAATATTACCCTCAACTTTAAATTCATAGTAAGGGCAATTTTTGGCGGGTACCCTATAGAAATCACCCTGTCTGTCAAACTGTCTTTCTGTCTTGTCTTGTCTTGTCTTGTCTTGTCTTGTCCGTTCGTCCATCCGTCTGTCTGTCTATCCACATTTTTCCCGTTTTTCCTTCAAAACTTTAAAAGTGTTTAAGCTATTAAATTGAAACTTTATATGTGGATAGATCCCATTGAGGAGAAGTGCAGTACACAAGAACCGTTACTCTGCTTTTCATAATTCTGGAGTTATAGCCCATTGTTAATTTGTTCATACTTCATTGTGCCCGGAGCATAACTCTTAGACTATAAGTGGTGTTAACTTGAAATGCCATAGGTGGATAGATCTCATTAAGGAGATGTGTAGTGCCCATGAACTGTTACTCTGCACTTCATAATTCTGGAGGGAGTTATTGCCCTTTGTTAATTTTTAATACTTCATTAGTGGAATGGAATATGTAGGGAAAATTCCTTGTGAACGCAACTCCTCCTACAGATTCCAACAGATTTCTTGAAACTTGTCTTCATTATTGAGGGTACTGTGTAGTTGTGCGTAAAGTTGGGGATTTAAATTTTTAAATTGTTAGGTTTACTGTATAAAGAACGAATGACATGTACGATAGCATGAGGCAAGATTTATTGACCCATGACATAAAACAACTCCCAATTCACAACGACGAGGGCTATACCACATCAGAATGATAAATCGGTGTTTATTAGCTGATAAATAATGATAATGTGAAAATTATTTTGATTCCAGCATGACCTCATAAATTTTTCTGCAATTACAATTCAAAGTATATTTCCGTAACTATTGTTTTGGGTTGTTTATTGATAGTTAAACAATTTTGTTCTTTGTCTATAGAAAACTCTGCGCGTATCATGTTAGAATTTTATTACATCATTACAGAATGGAATATATAGGGAAAATTCCATGTGTACGCAACTCCTCCTACAGTTTCTAATGGAAGATTGAAACTTCAGTGTTTTTTACCTTTGGGGGAAAGGTGGCGGGCCCTTCAGAGGGGAATTTTATGGAAAAAGGGGATTTTTTTTTTAGAAAAGAGTTATAACATGTTTATATTCTAGTTTGTGTAATAAAACCTTAATGAATTGTTTTGCTACAAATGGTAACTTAGATTAACTTAGTTGGGTAAAAAAAAAACTGCTGGGATTGTTTACGAAAATTCCTCTATCTGAGTGAATTTTTGTCAGATTTTGGTAGATTTTTTTTTCTTCAAAATAAAGCTTACATTCTGAGGGGAATTTTAAGGTCAAAATAGGGGAAAAAAATATATACTGTTTAAACAGGGGAATGGATTCAAATTTCAGCTCCAAATTGTCCCTAAAAAACCCCACTGAACTTGTTTTCATTGTTGAGGTTAACGTATAGTTGTGAATGAAGATGGGGATTTAATTTTTTTTTATTGCCCGAAAAAGTGTATTTAATACGCATTTAATGCTGATTAAACGCTGCCGTATTGGCACTGTATATTTTCTGCGTTAAATACGCTTTTAATACACTTGAAAATGCAGAAACAATACACTTATTACAGAAATAAAGTGTTTATTTTCTGCATTTTTCCTGCAAAAACACACATAAGTCCATTGAAAATGTATATTTTTTTCCTTGAAAAATACACTATATCCTCAAAAATACACTTGAGTGTATTTAAATTGTATTTTATGTGTATTTACTAGTGCATTAATACACTTTTTTGTAAAATATGCAGAAAAAGTAAAGTAAAAATACACTTAGTGTACTTAAAGTGTATTTAATGTGCATTTAATGCAGAAAAATTACAGTGCCAATACTGCAGCGTATGATACACATTAAATGCATATTAAATACTCTTTTTCGAGAAGGGTATTTGGTTGACTGTATAGAAAACTAATGACAAAGACCAATATAATAGCATAAGACAAGAATATTGTTCCATGACGTAAAACACCTTGCAATGCACGAGCATATTGCTCCTTTCATGGTCAATTGGTTTAGTAATTTGTTATTTTGTAAAGTAATTTGCCAGCAGTATTCCTTAATTATAAACAGCAATGGACAAACATATGGTATTAGCTAGTAAATAATTTAAATTGCCTCACTTATTTACCAAAGTTATATCATTAACAACAATAACCACTTAACCATCTAAAATACAACCACCACCACCACCCCATCCACTATTATTACTACTACTACTGCTGCTGCTGCTGCTGCTGCTACTGTTACTACTACAATCACTACTACTGCTGCTGCTGCTGCTGCTACTACTACTACTACTACTACTACTATTAATACTACTGCTGCTGCTGCTGCAGCTACTACTGCTACTACTACTACTACTACTACTATTACTACTACTACTACTTCTACTACTACTACTATTACTACTACTACTACTACTTCTGCTACTACAACTACTACTACTACTGGTACTCCACTTCAACAATAAAAACGATAACTCTGCTAACTTAAGAATGCATTGAGAAATTTTAATGAAACTTTGTACATACATACCTTATTTCGAGACCTCGCTTGGGATTGCATATGGGGTAGGTCAAGGTTACTAAAAATAGAAAAAACGGTTTACGCTCAATAACTTGAGAATGCATTGAGATATTTTTATGAAACTTTAATGTACTTACTTTATATCGAGACCTCACTTGCAATTGCGTATATGGTCATTGTCAAGGTCACTGTTACTAAAATAGAAAATCAGTTTCCACTGAATAAATTGAGAACGCATTGAGATTTTTAAATGAACTTTTATGACTAGATACTTTATATCAAGACCTTGCTTGGGATTGCATATGGGGTGGGTGGTGTCAAGGTCAAGGTCACTGTTATTAAAAATTGAAAAATGGTTTCCACTCAATAACTTTAAAACGCATTGAGATATTTTAATGAAACTTAATGCATAGATACCTTATATCGAGACCTTGCTTAAATTGCATATTGGGTTGGTGGGATCAAGATCAAGGTCACTGTTACTAAAAAATATGAAAACGGTTTCTGTGCAATAACTTGAGAATGCATTGAGATATTTTAAATGAAACGTAATAGATACCTTATATTTAGACCTCGCTTGGGATTGCATATAGGGTGGGTGGGGTCATGGTCGAGGTCACCGTTACTAAAAAAAAAGGTTTCCGCTCAATAGCTTGAGAACACATGGAGATATTTTAATGAAACTTTCATACATAGATATCTTAAATCTAGACCTCGCATGGGATTAAATATGGGATGTGGGGTAAAGGTCGAGTTCATCATTACTACCAATTTTATTGATGTGCTTTTCAAAAAATTTGGTTTTCGTGGAATTTTCATGTTTCTTGTTTTAGAAAAAAAATGCCAGTAACTCTGACATACACACAAAAAGTCGAGCGTGCTGTCCTACAACAGCTCTTGTTCTTGTCTGTGTTTGGCTGGCTGGCAGCAGCTGTGGTCTTATAACATTTATTCTACATGTATATTGACCTTGTTCTCAGTGTTTCATTGTAATTGATTATGAAATTTATACGGATGGCATCGAATACCAAAATCGGTATTTGATTATTCGCTTTTTTATTCAATCGAATATTAGAATATTGGCATAGATTGATATTTACTACATTAAGCTTTGTGACCCAGTCAACACCATGTTAATAATCGTTTAGAGTTTTAGTATACATCATCGCTGTATCTTCATTAGCAAATTGCAATATCATATTAATGTGTTAATGCCATTAAGCATAAACCACTGAGGTCCCATGTTAAGTATTGTTTTTAGCCCACCAGTCCTGAGCACAAAGTTCTCATGGTGAGCTTTTGTGATCGCCCATTGTTCGTTGTCCATGCATGCGTGCGTCATCAACTTTTCATTCAAACGACATCTCCTAAACCACTTGGCAGATTTTTACCAAACTTCACAGGAATGATCATTGGCTGACCCTCCTTCAAAGTTGTTAAAATTATTACGGTCCGCTGCATATGTAGGTCACCAGAACTAAAAATAGATTTTAAAAGTGAAAACTTAAAACATCTCTGAAACTGCAAGGCCCAGAGGTTTCATATTTGGTATGAAACATCCCAAAGTGGTCCTCTACAAAGATTGTTAAAATTATGCCCCTTGGGTCAAAACTGGCCACGCCCCGGGGGTCACATGGTTTATGTAGAATATATAGCAAAATGACTTTAAAAATCTTCTCCTCTGAAACCACAAGGCCCAGAGGTTTCATTTTTAGCTCACCTGAGCACAAAGTGCTCATGGTGAGCTTTTGTGATCGCCCATTGTCCATGTGTGTGTGCGTCCGTCATCAACTTTTAATTCAAACAACATCTCCTAAACCAATTGGCAGATTTTCACCAAACTTCCACAGGAATGATCATTAGGTGACCCTCTTTCAAGTTGTTCAAATCGTTACGGTCCGCTGCATATGTAGGTCACCAGAGCTTAAAATAGATTTAAAAGGTGTAAACTTTAAAAATCTTTAAGGATTTCATTGAAACTTATTTTCTATATGAAAATGAACCCATAGGCCAATTTTGAAAGTCTTGTTTAAAATTTGTCAAAATTATGGGCCTTTTTACATTTAGACATTGTACAGTCCCGTGGGTGGGGTGGCGGAATCAACTTTTGATTTCCACTTTCTTACTCGATAATGAATTTTCATACATAGATACCCTAAAGCAATACTTTACTTGGGATTGCATTTGGGGTGGGTTGGTTGGGGTCAAGGTAGGTGACTGTTATTAAAAATAGCAAAAAACAACAACAGATTCTGCTTGATAACTCGTGAACAAATTGAAATACATTACTGAAACTCAGTTTATAGATACCGTTTAGCGAGACATTGCATGAGATTGATGAAACTTTATAGACTTTATAACCCAATAATCATCAAACTTGCTCAGAACATTTGTCCCAATGATATCTAAGACAAGTTCGAAACTGGGTCACATGGGGTCAAAGGTGACCAGGCCAAATAGAAGAAAAAGCTTGTGAACACTCCAGAGGCCACATTCTTAGCTGAATCTTTATGAAACTTACTCAGAACAATTTAGTTCCTTAGCCTCTCAGGTGAGCGACCTAGAGCTTTATGGCCCTCTTGTTTAATGTTTATAGTTCATGTGAAAGTGTATCATACTGGATTTGCTCATGCCTCTTTTTGTCTAAATTGTGTTGGTTCTTCGTCCATTTTATTTTACTATTGCATTGGGGCATACTTTGTTGAAAATGACGGTTCAGTAATAGATACCAGAATCAGTAGAAGGTAAAATAAGATAAAACACTACTTTGAGTATATAAATTAAGAACTTTAGTTGCAAAGCATATCATATCTCTTGCGACCGACTTCAAATCGGAATGTGAAAGCAATTGTTAACACACAAAAGCACAATCACAGATCTATCATCATATTTTTTGTTAATATATCTTTAACATGTAGTTACCAGTGATACTTTGATAAAAATTGCAGACAAGTTTAGCTAAAATAATATGTCTTACAAATTCTACGGTACAATTATGATATTTGAAAACTAACCAATAGACACTACAAAATTTTGAAAGGCTCGAAAATGAGATTCCCCTCCCCAGTGAATTCCTTTGTGTCACATAGCCCTGATCAAATAACCACAAGTTTTGTTGTACAAAATCTTTCACTATGTACACATTAAGTTAAATTTTAAATTTTATTTGGATATTTAAGAATACTTCAATAGGGTTATATCCATTCATCTTCAAAAAACAGCATTTTTCGTTACACATTTTCCATTAAGTGCACCTTTAGTTAAAATATTTTCAATAGGATACCGGTACACGTATTTAAAAAAATATACCAAGGATTATGCCCATGCACATTGGCGTTGTAAACTTCTATCAACATTATATACAATTTTGAAAAACTTTTTGGTATTATTCAGATTTTAGATCTTACGGATTGTTTAGCAGTAAGACTTTTTCACGAGCCAATTCTCATGATCAGTTTGCACGGGCTAATCCGGGACGGCACTTTCCGCCTACTGTGGATTTATGTTTAGAAGAGACTTCCTTGAAACAGAAAATACCATAAAAGCGGAAAGTGTCGTCCCGGATTAGCCTGTGCGGACTGCACAGGCTAATCCTGGAAGACACTTTAAGCACATTCATTAAGCCCGGTTTTCCCATGACATGCCTCATATATATATTTTTTTTATTGCAAATTTATGATCCATTTAGCGTCAAAATATGGCATTTAACACAAACGTTGCTTTTGATAATATAATCAAGTTATGACGATTTTGCTAGCAATCATCTTTAATTAGACAATGAATGCCAGCAAACAGTCCATAGTTTTCACAAGTTTGATAAAACATGATAAGAATTGCATTTTGATATGACCTATTGAAATGCAAGGCCCTAGCTGATACAGTTAATTTGTTAACCCAGTAGAAAACGACCAAAATGGAAGAAGAGCGAGCTTTTATTTAACCCAAAGAAAATATAGAATATTTGGCATATAAAGAACTGGTTTGATTTAACAAAGAAAAAACTGTTGAGTCGGGACTTTCGTCGGGTAGGTAGGCAATAACCATAATTACATACAACATTGAAAACACCTTGAATGCTGTCATTGTGCTTTAGTGCCAGGGTTATTTGCTTTGATTCTACGATGGTCGCAATCTTCACCGATGAACGTTTCAATACAAAGGCAGATCTTTAAAAGTGGTCGCATATTTGTTTGGTATTTGCTCCGTTATCATAATTGTTGGAAAATAAGTGACAAAATTTGTAGATTAAATTTGTTAACATTGGAAATTAAGTAGTTTTCATGTCATGTTATCCTTCACTTGCAGCTGGTTTCCATGTTTTTTTCGTGGATAAACAATTCAGTTATTTAGGGAATGTACTGTCATATCAGGATTTTCTTAACTGCATGGAGGTCATAGATATGTTTAGGCACATCCTAACACTTGATGGTGTACATAAATAATAATCAAAACATTAAAACAGCGACAGCGTCCGCGTCTGAATTGGGTTAAAGTTTTTATTCAAAAGTCTTTTTATTTCAAAACTATACAATTTATTCACTTGAAACTTGGAATATACCTTTTTCATCAACTTCAGTATCAGGGGCAACATTCCCCATAACTCTGCTTTGGATTATGACAGAGTTATGTCCCTTTTTCATATAGATTTTCTGGTTAAAGTTTATGATCAAAAGTTTTGTAACTTCAAAACTCCAGAAGTTATTCACTTAAAACTTGGAATATACTTTTGTCATCTACGCCAGTGTCAGGGGCAACATTCTCTATAACTCTGTTATGTATTTTGACAGAGTTATGTCCCTTTTTCACATAGATTTTCAGGTTAAAGTTTATATTCAACAGTTTTGTAACTTCAGAAGTACACAAGTTATTCACTTGAAAATTGAAATAAATGCCTTTGTCATCATTTCCATCATTTCCAATATCAGGGGCAACATTCCCTATAACTCTGTGTTGTATTTGGACAGAGTTATGCCCATTTTTCACATAGATTTTCTGGTTCAAGTTTAGATCCAAAAGTTTTTTAACTGCAGAACTACATAAGTTACTCACGTTAAACGTCTTGGAATATACCTTTGTCAGCCCCTTTTTCACATACATTTTCTATTCAAAACTTATTTGTAACTTAGAACTACATAAGTTATTCACTTTAAAATAGGAACATACCTGAGCTGGTGTGTACCCCTCAAAAATCAGGTCACATGTCAAGGTCACACCTAGAAGTCAAAGGGCAAAATTGACACTTTGTTTGTCTGTGCTTCAACTTTAATGGATTATTCAAACTACCTGGCACAGAGGTTAACTTAAGTTATACAACATAAAGTGCATATAAACCAGATCAATAAGTCAAAGGTCAAGGTCACTCTTAGTGGTCAAAGGTCAAGATCAGCTTTTGCTTTGTCCTGACTATAACTTTGTCCTAGATTGAGCTATTTTGCAATTAAACAAATGTTTGCCTAAACAAGACGACATATTACGAGCATGAAATAGATCTGAAGGTCAAAGGTTAGTGTCATACTTAAAGGTCAAAAGTTGAAATTGGCCTCTTTATTTCTACAGACTTTTAACTTTTTAAATGGATTTTAAGACTTTAAACGAATGTTAACCTTAAAATGACAATTTGTCTCCATATGAATCTAATTCTTAGGTTTAATATCAAGGCTACATTTAGAGGTCAATGCGTCATCGGGGTGCATCCATTGTTTATACCAATATTCTTGTTGATCTTGATGATATTTGTAGCTTGGTGTATTGAAGGTCAGTACCAAGCCAAATTCTATGGCAAGTTCCAGTTGTATTGTGAGTGAGTTTTATTTATCTGTGTCGGTTCCCTGTAACTTCTTGTTTATTATAATGAAGTGCTTAGAACTCAGCAAGATGCCTTCTTGCGCATATAATAGGCATGTTCCAGTCCAATGATTATTTAGTGACCTGTGGCCCCTGCTCTCTAACCAGACGTTTTAAGCAGAAACAGTGCCAATCCCATGATTAATTCTTTTGTGCATTTCGTCCATTGTGTGTGCATGTATCTGTGGGTGTTTTACATTTCAACACTGGGCAGCAGTCCGGTTAAACAATTATTTAGTGACTTGTGGCCTCCAGCATTCCCACCAGACGTGCCAAGCCCAAGATATATTTTGTGTGTGCTTGCATCAGTTTATACTTAAAACACCTAATTGCACAAAAAACATTATTGGGTAAAAGAGAAGAAATCCATTCTTATTTGTCAACATTGCTGGTACGTCCTGATACATGATTTAACATCTGTGAAATTATACAATAAAGATTCTGCGCAGTCTGTCAAGTTTTGAAATTTATAAAAATTCACAAAGTACAAATTTGCTCTCGGATACGTATTTGTTTGCCACTTAAAATTCAAACCAACTGCTTTTGGTTTTCAGTTTCACGTCAGTTTTGTGCACATTTTGAGCATTCTTGTTTTACTGTCACCAGTTATGCATGTATTTTCATCAGTAAATGCCATGCGTAAATCGCAACTTACTCAAGTGCATGCTTCTTTTTGTAGCGATATTTTACCATTTATCCTTTACTTAAATAAACTGAAACACTTTTATTTTGCAATTTATACAACTTTATTTCTTTCTGTGTCTAAACAAACCATGTTGACATGTTTTTATTGAATGTCTGTTATTATTAGCCCTGATGACATTGATGCGGTTTGAGTGTATTTGCAATTTGTAATGATCAGTAGCTATAAAAGTATATTTAAATTTCAGGTATTTGGTTTGCTCTTCTGTCCGAATTGTGTTAGTTATTGGTGGAATTTTACTCTAAACTTGCATTTGTGTATCTTTTGTTTATACTGCCTACATTTGAAGTTTTAGGGTTATTCCTAGCCCTCTAGGGGTCAAAATCAGTAGAATGTAAAATAAAATGCTCAAAGTATAACCAGGTTAAGGAAGTCAGGGGTTAATCATTGCATTTCTTCTGCAATGACTTTAGGAGATTAAATCAGAATCTGAAAGGAAATTAAATTGGAATGAGAAAGCTGTTGTTAACTCATTGAATCTTAACCACAGATCCATTAACACATTGTTCTTTAATATCTCTTTGGCACAATGTAACAGTGCTACTTTGACCCTTACAGTTGAAAACTATGTGAACAACTTAAGCGGGAATAACGTGCCATTTAAGCGTTCTATGGTACAACAAAAAATAATGAAGTTTTAAAAACAGCAGTAGAATATGATCTGTCTAAAAACGATGTCAAAATGTTTAAATGGAATTTCTGTTATTTTGGTCACAGTGACATTTTTTCTCACCTGAGCACTTTTCACAGAATCGCAAAGTGCTCAGGATGTGAGCTATTGTTGTCAGTCTCTGTCCAGTGTCAGGCTTCCTTTGTTTGTCATGTGTTGTCAATTTACTTCAAACAACTTCTCTGAAACCTCTTGGTGGATTTAACAAAACTTGGCAGCAATGTTCCTGGGGTGGTCCTTTATCATATTCCTACAATTCGGTGGAATATCTGTACAACTCTGGATGCCATGATAACCAAAAGCTTTGAAAAATAACAAACTTCAAAAATCTTGTCAGAAACCACTCGCTGGATTTTAAAGAAATTTTACAGAAATGTTACTTGGGTGACGACCCACCAAATTCCTTCAAATAACTTTAATTTTTAAAAAACATGGCCACCTGGGTGTGTGAAAGTTTGCCAATATATGGCTGTATAGGCAACTTTAACACTCTTCTTGTCGAAAACCACTTGTGGTTTTCAAAATAATTTCACAGAAATGTTTCTTGGGTTCCCTTCTACTAAATTCCCGCAAATAATTTTGATGCATTAAAAACCATGGCCGACAGGTGGTGGGGAATTTCAACCGTATATTGTCATATAGGCAACTTTCACAGTCTTCTTGCAAGAAGCCACTTTGGATTTCAAAATAATTTCACAGAGATGTTTGTTAGGTGATCCTCTACCAAATCCCTTTAAATTCATGTTGATTTGTAAAAAAAACATGACCATCAGGGAGTTAGGAAGTTTGAACATATATGGCTGTATTGCAAGTTTGACAATATTCTTTTTAGGAAACCACTGTTTGAATTGCTAAATAATTTCACAGAAATGTTACTTGGGTGACCCTCTACAAAATTTTGTTAGATAATTTTGATTTATAAAAAAACATGGCCATCAGGGGGTGGGGAGGTGTGACCGTATATGGCTGTATAGTCATTTTTGACAATCTTGTTGGAAACTATAGTGCAAAAACATTGACCTGATTGAAGTATGTTTGTGTATATTTGGAGATGTTTGTATTACTTATTTTGGATTTAATTATAGATATAATTGAATGTAGCTTTAGTTAACGCTAGGTTTAAGCAAGGATAGATTGTGTAGTTGTATGCGTGTCTACCGATGAACCAATATATTAGGGTTCGAATCTCGGGGTACACTTTTTACATCAAAATGGTTTTTAAATGAAATATATAATACGGTGCAGTAGAATATCTAGGAAATTATGTTTGTGATTGAAATAAACGCATGTAGATCTACATATTTTATTTCTGTTTTTATGCCCCCACTTTTAGAGGGGGGGGGCATATAGATTTGCCCTTGTCCGTCCGCCCGGCCCATCTGTCCGTCCGTACGGCCCGTCTGTCCGTCGGATTTTTGTGTTACGCGCTAGAGCGATGATGCTTTATAAACATATTGATCAGCATGTGAACTGTGCACCTGGGTATTTTCGCGCAGTTCTTTCTGACGTCAGAGTTATGGCCCTTTTTTAGCTAAAAAGAATACATTTTTGGAATTGTGTCGCATGTAACTCGAAAAGTATAACTGCTACATTGATGAAACTTTATTAACATATTCATCACCATGTGAACTTGTGCACCTGGTTTTTTTTGGCGCAGTTTTGTTCTGAAGTCAGCAGAGTTATGGCCCGTTTTTTAGCTAAAAATGACCTTTGTCGGACTTGTTTCACATGTAACTCAAAAACTGTACTTGCTACAGTGATGAAACTTTATAAACATATTCATCACCATGTAAACTGGTGCACCTGGGTATTTTGGTGCAGTTTTTTCTGACATCAGCAGAGTTTTGTGACAACCAGTGGAATGTGGGGGCATTCATGTCCTACAGACACATGTCTAGTTTGTGGAATATTTACCCCAGAAGTTGTTTTGTTTAATTAGGGCCAAGCGTATTTTTTGCGGGTGCCCTATGGTAATCAGCATGTCTGTCGGTCTGTCCGCCGGTCTGTCCGTCAGTCCGTCCAAATTTTTCATGTTTTTTTTTTCATAACTTCTAAACTATTTCAGCTATAATTTGAAACTTCATGGGTGGATTGATCTCATTAAGGAGAAATGCAGTGCACAAGAACCATTACTCTGCACTTCATGGTTCTGGAGTTATTGCCCTTTGTTAATTTTTCATACTTCGTTTTTGCCTGGAGCATAACTCTTAGACTATAAGAGATATTAACTTGAAACTTCATAGGTGGATAGATCTCATTGAGGAGAAGTGCATTTCACAAAAACCGTTACTCTGGATTTCATAATTCTGGAGTTATTGACCTTCGTTAATTTTTCTTGCCTGGAGCATAACTCTTAGACTATAAGAGGTATTAACTTGAAACTTCATAGGTGGATATATCTCATTGAGGAGAAGTGCAGTGCACAAGAACCGTTAATCTGCACTTCATAATTCTGGAGTTATTGCCTTTTGTTAATTTTTCATTTTCAGGCGGAGTCAACTTTTAGTTTCAGCTCTCTAACTTGAGAAGAAATTGAAATATTTTAATGAAACTTCATCCATAGATACCTTATATCGAGACCTGGCTTGGGATTACATAGGGGGTGGATGGGGTCACTGTCAAGGTCGCCGTTACAAAAAATATATAAACGGTTTCCGCACAATTACTCGAGAAAGAATTGAGCTATTGTAATTTAACTTCATACATAGATGCCTTTTATCAAGACATCGCTTGGGATTGCATAGGGGGTGGGTGGGATCAAGGTCAAGGTCCCATTACTAAACATAGAAAAACTGTTCCTCACCTTCAAACATGCTATCATTTGGGGCCCACTGCCACTCCTGTGACAAAGCTCTAGTTACCATTATTATACCTCACTTCGTTTTCCCATTGTAAAATCCCATATGTACTTATCCCTGCAGAGTTTTAATATGCCATGGCGTTGGATAGTAATATACCCCGTGGAGGGGTATAATTTTTAATAATATCCCGCGCTTGGACCAAAATATACACCGCGCATGGGCCTAAAAACAGCAACTTGTGTTTTCTGAGAAATCCGTATTAGCTAATAATCAGTAGGCGCTTATTTCAATGTATTTAAAAAATCAAAGTCGATGAGCTCTTGATTTTCCAAAAATAAACTTTTGTTTACTATGTAAGACTTGTTTGTTCTTTGAATTATAGTATTTGTGTTGGGTATTGTAAAATAAATATCGCAGGCATATTGAGGGGTATAGTAAATATCACCCCCTGACATCACTCTCCTCGGGGTGCAATTCACTTACTATACCCTTTAACTGCCTATGATATTTATATATTACAATATCCACATGAATGTCTTGTTATTCACTTGTAGAATACTCAGTTGATGTATGGAGGACAAACTGGTCAGCCAGCAACTCAAGTTCAGTAAGCAGCAGCAATGGAACTCGAGCCAGACACTGGACCTGTACCGACAGACCTCCAGCCTAAGTGGAAGTGACAGTGGTTGGGATAGTTGTCAAGTCGAGGATTGCAACCCAAAGTTTGGCCAAGGTAAGATGACATTGATGTCAACAATAGTTGCTGTCATGCTGTCCAAATAAAGTATGGTTGCAATTAACATATTTATACCCCCACAAACGAAGTTTAGGGGGGTATACAGGAGTGAGCTGTTGGGTCTGTCTGTCGGTTGGTTTTCATGGTTTACGGATGATAACTCAAGCAAGGCTTGACATATTCAAACAATTCGTGGTACATATTTGTATCATAATAGAACACAAGTGATGTTTGACTTTGGTTGTAAACTACTAAATTTCGACAAGAGTTATGGTCCCCTTTTGACTTACATTCCCTAAAAACATGGTTTCCAGAATTGCTTGACATATTCAAATAATTTTTGGTATTTAGCATCATAAAATACAGGTCAGGTTCGACTTTTGTTACAAAACACTAAATTTTGACAGAGTTATGGCCTCTTTTTGACTTAAATTCCCTAAAAACATGGTTTCAGATCTCATGAAAGGCTCAACATATTTAAATTATTTTTGGTACATAGGTGTAACACCATAAAATACTGGTCAGGTTCGACTTTTGTCGCAAACCACTAAATGTTGACAGAGTTATGGCTCATATTGAAATTAAATTTTTCCAAAACAACTGTTAAACATGCACAAATTAAAGCATTCTCATTGTGTCCATTTCTTTCTAATGGATGCCATAGTTTTGTGACAAGGCCATATTGTGGGGGTATATCCGTCACTCATGTGACAATTCTAGTTTTAGCTCACCTGAGATTGAAGTGCGCTAGTGTGAGCTATTGTGGTCAGTCCTGGTTTGTCGTCAGTTGTTTGTTGTCTGTCGTTTGTTATTAACCTTTCGCCTGAAACAACTTCTCTGTAACCGCTGAATGGAAGTTGAAACAAGTGGTCGTATATGTTCAGTCTTCACAGAATTGCGTAGGAATCCACATTTGATACTATGTGTTGTCACTTGGATCAGACAGTGTGTTTTAAGACAATTATTCATTGTAATGCCATTAGTAACTTGGTCCAATGAAAGCCAGTACCAAGCCAAATTGTGCATTCTATTGTCAAGTTATAATCTAATGATTCTGAGTGAGTTGTTTGATGAAAATTACTTGTCTGTTCTTGTTCTCTGCAACTTCTTGTAATGAATTGAAGTACTTAGCACTCAGTACCATGCCTTGTTGCACATATAATAGGCATGTTCCAACGATATTTTAGTGACTTGTGACCTCCTTATTTAGTCACTTGTGGCCCTCTGCTTTCTTACCAGACATGTTTAAACAAAAATTGTGACAAGCCCATTAATTATTTTGTGTTTCGTCCGTGTGTGTGCGTGTGTCATTGAGTCAGTTAACACTTTTAACACAGGGCAGAATTCCTGTCCAATGATTATTTAGTGACTTGTGGCTTACTTATTAAGTGACTAATGGGCTCCTGCTTTTCCACCAGATGCATTTAAAAAAAATTGTTTAAAGCCCAAGATGAATTTCGTCCGATGTTTGTGCCTGTGTCAATGCGTCAGTTAACACTTAAACCCTGGGCAGAATTCAACCAAATTACACAGAAATCTTCCTTGGGTAATAGAGAAAATCCATACAAGTAAATACTTTAATTGTCTACATTGATGGTACGACCTGATACTTGATCTAACATCTGCAAAATCATTCTGCACAGTGTCAAGTTATGAATTTTATCAAAGTACCAATTCGATCCTTGTAGTTGTCCGCCACTAAAAAACAAAGCCGACTGCTTGTAAACAGACTTCAGTTTCACATTGTACATTGTGAGCAGTGTTGTTTTACTGTTGCCAGTTATACATTCAGTTTCTCTAGTAAACGCCATGCATTTGGAAATCGCAATTAACCCAAGCCCATGCTTGTTTTTGTAGCAATATTTTACTAATTATCTATTACTGATTTTAAGAAACAAAATCAAATGTTTTTATTTTGCTATTTTTACAACTTTTTTTTTTCTGGGTCTAAAAAACAATGATGAAATATTTAGATCGAATGTCCGTTATTATTGGCCAGGAAGACTGATGAGGTTCAACTGAATTTTTAATTTGTATTGTATTTGTATTGATCAGTAGGCATAAAGAGTCCAGAGTGCAAAAAATGATCATGAATTGATCCTTTACCATTGTCCTTCAATTTAAAGGAGTATCAGTAAAACTCTGGCAACCAAAAGCTTGAAAAACTAGCTAACTTTAAAAATAATTTAACAAAAATGTTCCTTGCGTGACTTGCTACCAAATTCCTTAAAATAATAAAATTGAGTTTAAGCCTTCGTTATCTGCTGTTTTGTTCAAAATATAAGAAGTCACAAACTAGACAAAATAAAATTAAACGCTAGCAGATATGTGTAAGATAAAAAAATAAAAGAAAAACAATTGTCAATTAAATTTCTAAGATAATTTCTTGAGAATAGATACATTAGAGTTTTGGCTACGAAATTGGAAGTTACATAGCCTTAGTTTGAGGTTAGACATTCATTGTATGACACAGGGCTCTTGCCCTCAATCTACTTTTGTGACAACTCAGGGTAGCAACCCAGGGCCACTTTGGCCCTCTTGTATTATGTTTGAGTGTATTTTAACCTTGTATTGTTTAATGGGCATGAAAGAGTATAAATTCTGTTTGTTACTGGTTCAATTTATTCTTATCTTGATTGGCGTATATAAGCACTGTTAAAGAAATTCAGGTGTAAATGATATCCTATCTCTTGCTAATGACACCACAGCTTTGAAGCAGAATGTTAAAACAATTGTCAACATACAAAATCACGATCATAAATCCCTTAACACATTGTTCTGTAATAGATCTTTGGCACAGAGTAATCAGTGCGTCTTCGACCCTTTCAGTGGAAAACAAAGCCAAACAATGCTTTAAAACTGTCCATGATCCAACAAATTATTATTGAGTTTGAAAACAAATTAGTATACACTACAATATTTTGAATAGCTTGACAACTGTGATAGCCCTCCCCAGCGAATTCCTTTGTGTAAAATTGTTCTGCTAAACTAGACAATAGATTTGTAATACCTTGGTATGTTCGTGAAATGTAAGTTACTTACTGGTTATGAATAAATGTGTTAGATTAAAAATTTACTGCTTTATAATTGGGACAAGTTTGTGTGTTTCCTTTCCTGACTTTGAGATCAAATTCAACTTTCGCATCTTTGTGAGAAAAAAAAATTATTGTCACTAAATCATACATAAAATGCAGTCCTTAAGTTTGAATATTTTGTCAAGGATATTTAAGAAGACTGGCCATGGATTCATACCCCTTCAAAATGGCAATTTAATTACTTGCTCTTACATGCGCTATGAAAAATATATCCGACTTAGAGCACAGATAGTAAATAGTTTGCTTTACTGTATGGAAAACAACTGACAAAGACCTATATAATAACAAAAGACCAGAATTATTGTCCCTTGACAACCAAAGTGCTCCCTTCTTGGTCATTTTGTGTAGCAATTTGTCAGCAGCATTCCTATATGAGAAACATCAATGGACAAACACAGTATTAGCCATTTAATTATAAAAATTACCTCATTAATTTAGTATAGTAACAACAACATCTACCACATGTACAGTAGTTATGCCCCCCATCAACGATGGCGGGGTATATTGGTTAATGTGGGTCTGTCTGTCGGTTGGTTGGTAGACCACTGCTGTTTCCGTTTCTTGTTTTCCTTACTTTTACTTTTAGTTAAATAGTTGTCATCCGATCTTAACCAAACTTCATGAACATTTTTATCAGCATAAAATCTCAGCCAAGTTTGATAATCAGCCAAATCGCCCCAGGATTTGTGGAGTTATGGTACTTGAATTATCTAAAATTGGCCATTTTAGCGGTTATGCTCTCTAATGCGCTGGTCAAAAATAAATAACTGCCACTGGACTGCATCTGTTTTATCCAAAATCGGATGGTGCCCACCAGGAAGCCGTTCCAATCGGGCGGTGGCAGCTTAAAATTGTGTCCGTCAAAGTTCAAGAAATACTTAGAAAGTTAACGGCGACTAGGCGATTTCGGAGTCAGAGAGTTCGAGAACACTTCAGCCCGGCACCGTCCAATTGCTGGACTGCATTTTCTTGGATCGGTGGTGGCCATGCATTTTTCTACTTTAAAACCATCCTAAAATTTCAACGGCAAACATGTGGGCGCTCGGAAAGGCACCGACTGATGTACAGTTATCGTCATGGTATTGGGCGGTGCCTATACAGGCACTGGGCCCTTGTATTGTCGGGCGGCGGCCGGCCGACTTACATTGACTGGATACCTTTTTCAATACATTTTATTTTAAGAGCATCTACAATCCTGCGCGGCGACTGTCCTATTCACATATTCACTGCACGGGTGCAGTCCAGTCATTGGCCGGTAGCCGCTTCTTGCTCAAACTGCTTGTTCCCCATGAAAATTATGCAAACCGATGCATTACCGTTCGTTAAAATCGGATAGGCCCGTTCTATTTGTGATCTAGGCATTAGTCCAACAGTTTTCATTTAATCTTACCAAACTTGATGAAAATATTTGAGGTTAGAGTATCATTGCCAAGTTTGATGATCAACCAAAACACCCCAGGAACTGCAGAGTTACGTGGAGTTGATTTATAAAAAATTGCCCTTTTAAGCAGTTTTCGCTCCCAATGTCCAACAGCTCTTTTCCGATCACCACCAAACTTGATATTTAAAAGATTGCTTTTAACCTAGAGGGGGCATAACTGTTTTACAAACAGCTCTCGTTATTAACTGTGGTGTGTTGATTTTATCCACCACCTTTTCTTGTCTCTAATAACCATTATTTAACGTTTATGATCGTGTTCTTCAGTTTCGTTGTAATCAGTTATAATATTCATTACTAATTACTTATCAGTAAAGAAATTCACAACTTTATGTGCGGTTTTAGAAATATTACATTTCCAAAATTTGAACATTGTACATATTTAAGATGTTTTCTGTAATATGGCCCCTGATCAATAAAATAAACCATTTATATTGTCTGAGGTTTGTTCACTAGCAAATTTACCATTTACTTTTTGAAATACAATGAATTCAATGCTTTCAGTGTCTACTACGCTTCACAACCTATTCAAGACCTCAACATTCATGCCAAAATAAAATAATATTTGTGTACCTTTGATTTAAAGGGGTGTATTGAAATCATTGCATTGTATATAAACATAGAGCTGAACTTTGTAAACTTGAACTTACTTAAAAAATAAAGTTCAGGATATCTCCACAAATAATTGCCAACTTTTTTCCTTCTTTATTTATATAAACTTAATATTATTATCTCGAAGTTTTAACATGAATTTCTGGTTATGCTGAAGAGGTTTTCTGTCCTTACAAGTATTTTCACACTTATTTCTATCTGTTTATCGAAGTGTTGACGCCTGTGACAGTATCGAGCCACAACCAAGTTTGTCTCACATCACAAACATCTCAACACATATTTAAACAAGTATTTGTGAACTTTAATTGAATTATTTACCTCTGGTTACAGTTCAATATATGCATACTGGATTGCAATGTTATATTACAATTTCGTGAACATTTATACAAAATACTTATAAAAAGTCTCTTTTTGGAACTGCTGATATCTCGAAGTTGTTTGTGAGCTCTCGGCGACCTTGAGATATCTTAGTTCAGCTGTATATTAAAACGAGACAATGTCCTATTATTTACATAATATTGATGAAAAGGGTATAAGGTAGAACCTGTCTAAACTGAACAGCGTCGGGACTGGGCCGATCGTTCGGTTTTCAGAGGTGTTTGGTTTACCAAGATTTTTTATTAAATATCATTTTCCTGTAAAAATGTACATTCTGTTTTATATGTTAATTTCGAGTATATAAGACAACAACATTTTAATGTTAACATTATTATATATTTTTTTGTTATTTGCACGTAAAAAGGTATAGTTGTACAATGAAAGAACAAGGTCCGTTAAGGGTCGAAATTTGCCTATAAAATTGACAATTTTTAAATTTTATTTACTAACAGAATCATTGTTGCATATAGTTAAATTATGACATGCCCGTAATGTTGACATGGCTATCGAACCACAGCGAGCATGCGTTTCTTCGAAAACAACGATTTTTGGTCTATTTTATCACGTTTGTTGTCAAATTTAGCTATCAGCTTATGTATTAACCAAAATGATTTTGTCAAATAAATTAATTATTTTGGTTTGTCTTTTTGAAATTGTTGTTATATTTTTGGTTAACGCATGCGCTGTTGGTAAAAAAATTTGATTTAATTATTAAACAGACAACTTGACATATGTGGCACAGGTATGTCAACTCACTAGCAAATCGTTTTCAACGGTTTATGAGCTCAACTCCAGTACCCACCAAAACATTCCAGCCAAAACTCAAGTGCATTCAACCGTGTCAATCAACTATTTGCACGGATGTACTTTTGCTACTAAATCAATCAAAAGCATTACCGGTAGATTCGTCTAGCTTTTATTGTCACATATTGGTTTATATTTTAACGTAAATACTTGCTAGAGCCTAGAGCTGCTAAAACATCTAGATAAATCTGATTTAATATAATGCAACATGCATTACTTATAGATATATCAGATTTTGTAGCACACACGTACATACTAGTATGTTGGAGATGCTTTTCAATTAATAGAATTGTGATTTTCCTTGCTCCAAATACGGCATTTACCAGCACATTCCAATTTCCATGACATAGCTCGAAATACAACGTATTGAAGCAAGGACATACATGTACACTAACACACTGTAGCCTTTACGCTCCATTTTCTTTTCATTTAGAGAAAATTACGTCAAATATTTATAAATAATTGCATTTGTAAAATTTTATCGAAACATCTGATACCATAGATCCAATGTCTCACACATTCAATCTGTTGTTTTTTTCCAACTAAGTTGTTTAAAGTTCTTTGTCAGTTGATTTAATATCTACGTCAGAAATTATTTTCCAAATGATTGTGTTGATTCTATTATGTCATCTAACTGACCTATAATTACAGTAAGGTCGTAGCACGATCACTAGGTTTATATATTTAAGCTTTATGATTTTTCAATTAAGCTGCACTTAAAATAAATCTTATTCATCTTAAAATAGCAAACACCCACATATTTAATGAGTTTTATCACTTCGTAATGTATATACCTGAATATAAAATGTTCATGTATAGTTATTTTTATGCCCCCAGCATCTTGATGCAGGAGGCATATAGTGATTGTCCTGTCCGTCCGTCCATCCTTCCGTCCGTCTGTCATTTCGTCCATCCGTGACAAGGTTAAGTAGATTTTACTGTTTCGTCTAGCATCCAAACCACGATGAATCAAATTATTGCTTAATTAATACATGGTCGTGTTACTTTAATACTATGAATGTGCCACTGAAAATGGCAAGCGTTTATAAAGTTAAACAACATTTCAGCATTTTTTCTTCGTTTTAACAGTATAATGTATATGCTATTCATCCGTGAGCAGTTTTGCGTTACGGAAAATTACCGCACATAAAAGTCCATACCATAATATGAAGGGAAATACATGTATATTCTGCATACCATTGAATGCTGAATGTGTAACATGCACAACTAATTACATTTTTCATCATCATTCAATTGAGACCAACATTACAAAACTTTTATACAAAAATAAAGATTTCACAGTTCTCTTCGAAATGTTGTAATCGCTGTCAAACACCCATGCTTTTTATGCAGATGACCTGATGTTGTACATGTCAGCATATTATGATAATTTTGGCACTTTTATTATGATAAGTTTTGCACTTCTCTAGCAGAACACGAGATTTGCATGAAATCCACGTGCAGTTTAACTTTAAATAGATTTAGTGGTTACGTTGCGTGAACAATAAAATTTGGATAGGCATTTCGGATTTCTATTTTATTATACCCCCACTACCCCCACAAACGAAGTTTAGGGTGGTTATGTAGGAGTGAGCTTGTTGGTCCGTCGATCTGTTGGTTTTTGGTTTCCGGATGATAACTCAAAAAAGGCTTGACATATTCAAATAATTTTTGGTACACATGTGTAACATCATAGAATACAGGTCAAGTTCGATGTTGGTTACAAACCACTAAATTTTGACAGAGTAAATGGCCCCTTTTCGACTTGAAATTCATTAAAAATGTGGTTTCCAGATGATAACTCGAGAAAGGCTTGACATATTCAAATAAGTTTTGGTACACATGTATGACATCATAGAATACAGGTTAAGTTCGATGTTGGTTACAAACCACTAAATTTTGACAGAGTTATGGCCCCTTTTCAACTTAAAATTCCCTAAAAACATAATTTCTTGATGATAATTCAAGAATGGCTTGACATATTTAAATAATTCTTGGTATACATGTGTAGTGTCATAAATACGGGTCAAGTTCAACTTTGGTTTAAAACCTCTAAATTTTGACAGAGTTATGGCCCTTTATTTGACTTAAATTCCCTAAAAACATGGTTTCCTGACGATGACTCAACAATGACTCAACAATAAATTGACATATTTAAATAATTATTGGCCCTTTATTTGACTTAAATTCCTGAAAAACATGGACAATAACTCATGAAAGGCTTCACATATTTAAATTAATTTTGGTACATAGATGTAACATCATAAAATACAGATCAAGTTCAACTTTGGTTACAAACCACTAAATGTTGACAGAGTTATGGCTCCTATTGAAATTAGATTTTTGTAAATAAACTGTTGACCATTCACAAATTAAAGCATTCTCTCTCTGTCCATGTCTTTCCAATGGATGCCATAGTTTTGTGACAAGTCCATATTGTGGGGGTATATCCGTCACTCATGTGACAATTCTAGTTATATGTGTTTTCATACGTATGCTGATTACGAGCCAATATACTAGTATATTTGAAATGAAAACTGATGGTATTAATGGACCGATATTTGTTAAGTTTAACCTAACCCTAAGTTAAAAGAGTTCTAATAGGATATTTAAGAAGATTCACGAGCAGATAAACCCATTCAGAATGACACTTTCTTTACGCTACTGATCAATATGCTATATCATTTGGAATAACTCTTTGTCCAAACTATTGAAATGCTTTTTTATAGGTTGTTCTTCATGAGACACTCTAGACCTAAACCATTCATGTCAAAATCCCAGTAGGCAATTCCAAAATGTCTTGCAATTACAAGATTTTAGGAGGAATCTTGACGGGACTCCAGATGGTCCAATCATAAAAACTAAAGAGAATTGTAAAAATACTTAATTTTTCTTACATAATCGTATAGAATACATACAAAATTTGACACCCTATTTTTTTTTGTTTACCTAAAAAACAATGGATTTATATAGTATTTTTTATCTGTCAAATTATAACTTATTGAGTGATTTAAAAATGGCGCTGTTTATATTTAGGTTATTACGTGACACTTTAGTCATGCACACATTTTTATCAGGTGTTTGTATTGGGGAAAGCCGCAGTATTTATAAATCAGGAATACCAGGTTCAAGAAAAAAAATTGGCATAGCTGTCCAAAATCACTTTTGACCCAGATTTTCTTGCGATAATTATGCAGCGGGAAAATTGAATGCCAATAGAATTGGGCAAATTTTCTAATTCTAGGGAATGCAAACTTCAAACAATGGTTTAACGTAGATCAATAACTGTTTCATACTGTTGGGGATTAAAAATTTACATAATTGTTTACATAAGCAGTTAAAATGAAGTTACACATATCTTTAACATATACTTTAGAACTGAGGCTAATTATGAACGTATTTTCTCATTGTATGCCATAAACAGAATGGCATATTCATTCGCGTTACAACTATTTTGGTTCCTACATTTATATAAGCCGTATACGCTCTATAAATAGCAATTGTGCAATGTTCCCATTCATAAATCTCATTCATAGTGTTGCCGTTCCATGTAGCCCATTGATTCTAGCGAGTTCATCACATTCCAGAATCAGTAGTGTCATTCTAAAATAGCGCGTGTAGCTAGCAACCATTGTATATATACTCGTGCATCAATAATAACGTTCAGAGAATCATAAACCTAAAAATTAATAAATGGGGAATTTATATTTATAAAATTACTGTTAATTTGAATTAAAATTGTGGTTACGATTTATAAACGATTATTTATAATTGCATCTTTCTATCAACTTCTCAAGTAGATTTTATTTAATCTATAAAAAGATGCAACATTTTCTGTAGATAAAATGTTATGAAAGAAGATTCGGAATACGTCAAATTGTTATTCGCGTAGCATGAATACACAATTTGCAATACTAGTTATACCCAGGAACCCCTGATATATCATAATAATTTCTACTGATATAATTTAAAATTGTCAAAGCCTAATGAATTTTTATGGTTGCGTTATCAAAACTATCTGAACTTTTCAAAAATCGCTGAATGTTCCCTGACTATTGCTTTTATTGGGATACAAAGTATAAATGTTTATTTCACTTCAAATCGTTATTATATTAGATAACTAACATGCATGATATATTACTGGTACTATAAATAACTATATAGACTCGTCTGATACATAATAATTTTAATTCATTCCCGAAATTATTTTCTTACATTGTTAATTTGTTTAATTGACTGGTCAAATTCAAATAACAATTATGTTAACCTAAATTATTTTGGTTATTCATATACCACTGGCGGAAACATGGAGCTATATGATTGGTTTATTCACAGCATAGATATTAATGATAATTTTATTTAATTTTTAAACTAATAAATTTATCTCAAATTTACTTTTGGGTCGGAGAAGTTTTCTTATAGTGTCAGAAAAATCTGTGGTCCAATAAGTCTCCTAATATTGGTGGGGAACAAAAAATCTGGGGTCTGAGAAGTCACATAACCGATCATCTTGGCTGTCTGTTTGGGTAATTTTTAAATGATATCTCAATATTAATTTCAACGACGATTGTCCTTTTTAAAGACATTTCTTGTTTTAAATTAAATATACAGATTATGACAGTATTTGATCGTGTTCATGTATTAACCGTTTAGACATAACAACAAGAACAACACATTTTTATGTCATCTGGAGTGCAGTATCTTTAATTATAAGATCCACTAAAGATAAACAATTAAATAATAACTTATGAAATCAGTTAGGTGGTATTTAAGTTTTATGTCCCCACTTTCAGAGGGGGGCATATACATTTGTCCTTGTCCATCTCTCCCATCCGTCTGTAGGTCGGATTTTTGTGTCACGCGTTACTCAAACAGTATTACTGCTAGAGCAATGAAACTTTTTAAACTTATATTTATCAGCATGTGAATTTAAGTATTTTGGTGCATTTTTTCCTGATGTTACCGGAGTTATGGCCCTTTTTTTGCAGAAAAATAACATTTTTGGACTTGTGTAGCATGTAAGTAGAAAATTATTACTGCTAGAGTGTTAAAACTTTATAAACCTAGTCATCTGCATGTGACCTTGTGCACCTGGGTATTTTGGTGCAGTTGTTTCGACATTAGTGGAATTTTGTGACAACAAATGTGGGGGCATCCACGTCCTACATGACACATGTCTAGTTTATAGCATGTAAGAATCTTTTGAAACTATGAACTGTACATGACTAAATCATGGTATCATGGTGTGACCTAAAAAATGTCATGTGCTATTTATATGTATCCATAATGTATCCTTTAGGGGCATTGAGATGGAAAAAATATCATACAGCATTTAAAGTTGTTTTTTCAGCCATTCTGTAGACAGTTAATTGAGTATGCAGATATTTTGGTGAAAACCATTTTGGTCTTTCAGTTGTAGAGGAAAAGCAGTATACAATAAAGTTCTCTCTTCGGCACAGGACTGTGGTTTATTGTTTAAATAAAAACCTGGAAAGTTTAACTATAGTGTAATTAGACAATTTAGACATTACAACAAAAGGTCCCAGGTCTTTCCAAAGACACCAAGTACTGGTTCTTCCCAGGGAACTGACTCGAGAGTGTCTCTATATGATATAATGATGACTTCATTTTTGATAACACAGACATACAATTTTATGACTTATGGCGATTTTAAAATTATACTAGGTGGGAATATGATGTTTCAAGGGTTCCTGTGTATAATAAGTATGGCGAATAATGTATTTATGCTAGGCAAATGAAGTAAAAGTAACATAAATAAACATTTTGAAGTAACATAAATAACATTTCCAAGTATATGACTTCTTTCACCAAATTTTATAAAGATGCAATATCTTTTTATATATTCAATAACATCTACTGGAGACGTTGATAGAAATGTACAATTCTATATAATTTTTACTAAGACGCAACCGCAATTCAAATTAACATGCATAGAAAGTTTATAAATATATTCCCCATTTATTGAAATATTTGGGCTTATGATTCTTTGGAAGCTAATTGATGCATGTAAATTGCTGTACACTGCAAAATGCATGCTGTTTTAGAATGATCTTGAGTATGTTGAACTCACTCTTTGGAACCATGGACCCACTGTCTTGGATCTGGGTAAGGAAAGCAAAGGACACTGGGCCATCTTGAGCTTAAAATTTGTCATCATACATTAAATTTTTTCTAAGACTTTGATAACATTTGTAGATATTTTGAACACATGTTTTCATGATTATAAATATTGAATCTATGCATCCATTATTTGGAGCATTATGTTGTCATTTAAGCCAGAGAAATATATTATATTCTTTATATGTAATATACACTAATGTTTCAGTACATAGTCCCAACTGTAAAATGCACAATATGCTTAACAATTGAACATAATAAATACAATATACCATTTTAAAAGCGTTTTCAATGTGACATTGCAATCGTCCCGCGAAGGAAATTGTGCCGACGACCGTGGCCAAAGATCGTCCCGTATCCATTTCTTGTGTAACCGAGATCCCAGTCAGTGGTACAATTGATATCAATAGAGCATGCCAATAGGCTTAACAAAATAGTTATTTTGTTGATGTGAATGTAAATAACATTCTGTTCATGACATACAATGAGAAAATATGTTTATAATTAGCCTAAGTTCTAGAGTGTAGGTTGAGGATATGTTTATAACTTTGTTAACACCGGTCATGTAAACAATTCGGTAAAGTTTAATCAAAAATATTATGCAACAATTATTGGTAGACATTGAACCAGTATTGTAAGTTTGCATTCCCTAAAACTCCCGTGCGCAAGAAAATTTGGCCAGCTGCGCCCCCCCAAAAAGATTCAATGCCAAAAGATTTTCTTTCGATACATGGTTTTAGCACGACGAAACTAACTCCTACCAAATTGCGCTTTTCAAGTTAAACCTTTCCATGCTTCTGTACAGTTATCAATGGCGCTCATATACATAGCACTATTTAATGTACATTTTAATCATATTGATTTTATTACTACTACTACATTTTAACGCGCCTGCGAAAAGTGTCACGGTGTTAACTCGTTACTATCATAAAAAACAATATTTTACTCATTGGTTTTAAAACCGAGACCCGCCATGTGTTAACCAGTCGTTTAATAAATACTTCTTAAAAGACAATTTTATTTTTGAAAATATAATTCTTTGTTTGCCGTTGATACGCACCTTTAACAAAAGCTTTCAAAACCTCGTTAAAACCAATCAATAGCAACATATCATTTGGAAATGTCAGAGTGCTTGTCACTGTAGTCAAAGTAGTTGGTTATTTTATAATCCTAGTAAGCACTGGAGTGCTTGTAGTGCATTCATATGCTATTATAAATACACTTTGTCTGTATTCATACATTCTTAATGTCTGAACAGATCGTGAATGATCTATGGTCCAATTATAATTTTCACAGAGGGCTAATCTAATCGAGTATAAACATAATTGCATTCAAAATTGTTAACATTGAGTGCTACCATTGTGCCTTGAAGACAGATCTATTAGCTCTCACCTAACGAAGGGCGCTAGCTTCACTGAAGGATGTTTCAATACAAAGACAGATCTTTAGAAGTGGTCACATATTTGTTTGGTTTGCTTCGTAACCATAATTGTTGGAAAATAAGTGGCAACATTTGTAGATTAAATCTGTGAACATTTGATTTTTGTAATTTTCATATCAAGTAGCAGTGTTGTCCTCCACTTGTAGCAAATAAATATAATTTAGTCGAAGTTTCTTCAATTTAGCAATATAATATTTCATGTTTTGGGTGTTCATAAAAATATGTTTTCCATGCTTTTTTTGTTGGCAAATTCAGTAATTTATGGAGTGTACTGTTGTATCAGGTCTTTCTTTATTGCATGGAAGAACATCTGTCATTATTAATATTATGATTTGGGCAGACCCTTACACTGTGATTGTGTAAAAAGGACTAAGAATCAATCAAATTCAGTGGCGTGGCCTCTATATATCCAGCTCATTTCATAGTCAAGTTGTTAAGCTAAACCAGTGTATCTGTTGCTATTATTCTAAGACATTTCTTTCTTATCGCAGTTATGATTTGGTACTGTGTGCCGAGATGATGGGTGTGTTATTACTCATAAAGAGAGCTTATGCCTTGTTAGAATGAAAGCTGTGCTGTTCTGATAATACAGACTCTCTCATAATACAGCAATATATTAAAATTGCATAATGTATAGTGCCATTTAGATGGTTAAATGGATATTTATTTTCACATAATTTCCTCCACTAACTTCTGCCAATAGAATATTCACTGCTTTTCATATTCATAGATGTGGTCCTGAGTCATTGACACAAATCAAAATCTTGTTTGACAAGTAATAAATATAATTGTTTTAGAATCATGTGCAACTTTTTATGCCCCCACCATCAATGATGTTTGGGCTTATAGTGTTCACCCTGTCCATGGGTACGTACGTATGTAAGTATGTTTGTTTGTTCAGATTTTTGTCTGAACAATGACTTTGTCCAGCATTCGATGATTTTCAAATAGCTAAGCAGAAATGTTGAGCATAAACAGACGGTGTGTCACTCACAAGGACCAGGTTCCTATGTCCAAGTTCGAGGTCATACTTAAAGGTCAAAGGTCAAATATGAGAATTTAAACCATAGACCCTGTCCGGAGCATAATTTTGTTCAGCATGGAAGGAATAACTTAGCACAAGTGTTAAGCATCATGCAACGGTGTGTCGTGGGCAAGAACCAATTATCTAGGTTCAAGGTCAAGGTCACACTTAAAGGTCAAAGTTCAAATATAAGAATTCAAATATAAGAATTTAAGCTGTAGATACAGTCTGGAGCATAATGTTGCCCAGCAGAGAAGCATTTTCAAATAACTTGGCAGAAGGGCTAAGCATTAAGATGGTGTGTCGCGCGCAAAAACCAGGTCCCTTGGTCCAAAGTCAAGGTCACACTTAAAGGTCCAAGGTCAAATATAAAAATTTAAGTCATAGACCCTGATGGGAGCATAATATTATCCAGCAGGGAAGAATTTCAAATAACTTGGTTCAAGCGATAAGCATTATGCGGCGGAGTGTGGCGTGCAAGAATCATGTGCTTTATTCCAAGGTCAAGGTCACACTTAAAGATCAAAGATCAAGTTAATGTTTATATGTTAAGATTCTTGTCGAGGCAATTACTGTCCAGCATTGAAGGATTTTTCAATAACTTGGCAGATGGTGATGGTGATACCCATTATAAGATGGTGTGTCCTGTGTAACAACTAGGCCCGAGGTCATGGTCACACTTGAAGGTCAAAGGTCAAATATAAGAATTAATACCATGGACTCTGTCGGAGCATAATTTTGTATGGCATGAAAGAATGTTCAAATTACTTGACAGAAGTGATAAGCATTATGAGACAGTAATCGGTGTGCAACAACCAGGTCCTTTGGTCCAAGGTCAAGGTCACACTTGAAGGTCAAATATAAGCGTTTAAGTCATTGACTTTGACCGAAATATAATTTTGCCTGGCATGGAAGCATTTTCAAATTTCTTGGCAGAAGTGATAAGCATTATGAGACGACATGTGGCATTTAAGAACCAGGTCTGTAGCTGAAACTTCAAGGTCACTAATTAAGGTAAAAGGTCAAATAATTGTTGAGAGCATAATATTGTAATGCATGCAGGATTTTTTAGTTTTATTTGGCAGAAATACAAATCATATGAATTATGAGTGCATTTTTGCTAAAAAAGGAAACATTTGTTTGAATGAATTTTATTTTCCTACCTTTAAACTTAATAATATGGCTTCCTATTTAATAGTATACGCGACATGTATATCGAATACAAACGGAATTATATAAATGCCAGTAAGCAAGTCAATCATCAACGATCCATGCAGAATAATCGATAAAGCGCGATAGTTAGGAGCATCGATTGTAAGTGATGCGTAGCCTACTGAATCAAAAGTAGGTCATACGATGCGTGCTCGAGATTTTCCATACTGCAGTTTAAAATTAACACATTACAGTAATTTGTTGTCAAAATATTCAGAATAAGAATCAGTAACTAGAAATAGCACTTTCACAACGAGTGAAAAGTAACCGATGAAGCGCCTTAATTTAATGGACATTTTTTATGAATTGACTGTTTTTATGCCGAGGTTAGTGGACGTTTTTAATGAATTGACTGTTTTTATGACCCCGGCAACTTGATGAAGGAGGCATATAGTGATCATCCTGTCCCTCCTTCCTTCCGTCTGTGACAAGGTTAAGTAGATTTTACCGTTTCGTCTAGCACCAACACCGCTTACTACAACACTTTGATACTTACACAGTTGTTGCTAATGACCATTCCCTATCCACCCATATCACCCACCCTTACTTTGACCTTGACCTTGACCTAATTTGGAATTATAATGATTCAAAAGTGTCATTTCTTGGTTAACTAGATTTTACCGTTTCGTTTAGCAGCAACACCGCTTACTACTACACTTAGATATTTACACAGTTGTTACTTATGACCATTCCCAATCCACCCTTATCACCCAACCTCACTTTGACCTTGACCTAATTTGCACTTAGAATAATTCAAAAGTGCCATTTCTTGGTTAACTAGATTTTACTGTTTCGTCTAGCACCAACACCGCTTACTACAACACTTGGATATTTACACAGTTTTTACTTATGACCGTTCCACATCCACCCATATCGCCCAACCTCAATTTGACCTTGACCTAATCTGGATTAAGAAATGGGCTACCCAGCACCAATCGGGGGCGCGTGTGTTTATCAAACACAGAATCTTGTCTAGACACTGTAATTGTAATAAACCACATGATATACACATTAAAATACACCTGAAATACATTATCTTAAATAATAAAAAGTTAACAAAACATTCTTGAATTTTTGCTGTTTTGAAGAAGGATCTTTTCAGGTTTTGATATACTGACTTGTAGCCTGCAAAGAATAATAGTTTTCCACTATGCCTGTTTTGCAAATTACCCTCTCAAAAGATTGATGGCTTCCGCCAACAGTCTAAAAATGATTATAGGCTTTCTTTTTATTCTGCACAGAATGATTTACGATCGCAAGTGTAAGTAAAACATACAAGAACCATGACTCATAATTGCACACAAGTTTTGAATACTACCATTTGTTGATTATTTGTCAGGACTTAAACTATTTTGTTATAGGTCAACTTATTTCACAGAATATGAGAATATATTAGCAGTAAGTACATTATAAAAGGACAATTCTCCTTTTGCAAAATGATTTGTATGCATACAGACAAAGCGGCGCCGTGTAGAAAGGCTGCATAGATGGAGGTATCCGTGTCTGTGGACCCATTTCTAGTTTGTAACAAATAAAATCCCTTGAGGGATTGGTTTTACCCATTCGTTCATATTTATTAATGCTATTAATTGCTTTAATGCTGAAGATTATGTTCACAGATCTTTACAAAGAAGTTTTCATGACATTTTTGCCAGGAACCAACGGTGTTGATTTTTAAGCATATGAAATGATCACATATTTGTTATTGTCATATCTTCATGAAAACCAAGGAAATGGGATATGACTATGTCTTAATCTACGTTCTGATTGTTGGATTAACTATTTAAAATTATTTTGAGAATATTTCATTTTAAAAATATACAGAGAACAGAGATATTACAGACATTGCTCCAAAATGTGAAGTTTGTAGACCATAACAAAGCAGAGCCCATCTCCAAACATAGAATGATTTTCAGGAATGTTCTAGCAGTTAGTTAAGATGTAATAAGCTTTTGTTGGCACTTAGACTATTAAAGGCTAACAGGATTGCTTTAAAGTGATATTTATTTTATTTAAGAAATATGTTTCAATTTATTGTTGTTTATGGGCCAATAAACATAATTTGGAGTTCTGATGCATAGGAATTAAACCACGAGGTCGTTGTTCCGAGTGGTTTAATAGTCAGGCATCAGAACAACAAAGAGTCATTTATTGGTCAATAAACAACGAAAATGCGAACATTACTTTTTGCCTTGTTTATTAGGTAGTTTTACAACTATAATTTTGTTCTTTGTCTATAGAAAAATTAGTCAGTATCATGGTAGAATTGCAAATAATTAATGTTGAATCATTGTTTCATGTGAAGGCCATGTTTCTTCGAACAATTGACAAAACTCAGTTGACAAAACTATAACTTTTATCCAGATTTTTCAACTAAAAATCTAGGCTTATGGATTAGCGAAAAACCGGTCGGTTGGCCGGGCGTTGTGATGTCGTTTACATTTTGCGTTAAAGTTTTGTATTCCTGTCATATTTTAAACAAATCTTTGTCAATCTTCATGAAACTTTTTAGAAATGTTCCTTGAATGGTCCTCTACCAAACCTATAAAAATGGTTGCACTTCACTGCACAAGATGGCCACCAGAGCTAAAAATAGAATTATGTCTTAACGCCATTTTCTTCTAAACCTATGGATAGATTTTCAAATCTATTTTACACAAATTATTTTACACAAATGTTCGTTAAGTGTTCCTCTACCAAACTTATTCAAATGGTTCCGCCTCACAGCACAAAATGGCCACTAGAGCTAAAATAGAATTTGCGTTAAAGTTTTGTATTCCTGTCGTATTTTCTAAAGTTCTTGATCAATCTTGATGAAACTTTACACTCTACCAAACTAATTCAAATGGTTCCGCCTCACTGCACAAAATGGCCACTAAAGCTAAAAATAGAATTTTCGTTGAAGTTTTGTTTTCCTGTCATATTTTCAAAAGTTCTAAGTCAATCTGGATGAAACTCTACAGAAATGTTCCTTGGATGGTCCTCTACCAAACTTGTGAAGAAGGTTCCACTCCACTGCACAAGATGGCCGCAAGAGCTAAAACTATAAATATGTCTAAACGCGAATTCTTCTAGACCTATTGCTAGATTTTCAATTAATTTCACACCAATGTTCGTTTAGTTGTCCTGTATCAAAGTTATTCGAATGGCTCCGCCTCACTGCACAAAATGGCCACAAGAGCTGAAAATACAATTTGCTTTAAAGTTTTGTATTCCTGGCATATTTTCTAAAGTTCTTGATCAAGCTTGATGAAACTTTACAGCATACATTTTAGATCATCAACATGAAACTTCCATTCTTCTTTACCAACATTGACTTGTACATGTAGCCCCATCGGAAAATGAAAATTCCGGCTTTAATGTGGTTTCAGCATTTTTCTCTTGTATACAGTGCAAAATGGGGTTGGAAAATAGAAATAATTAAACATAATTTTATATTAGGAATTGGATTATATACAGCATATTGGATGTCAGTTTTGAATTTATGGCAAAATGACCAAAAGTGGAGGACATAAGGAATACAAGATTTGGTCAAAATATCTGGTCTCATCATGGACCAATACCCATAGCTTGACCCGATATATCCGGTCTCAGCACTGCAAGGGTTAACCTTCCGTTTTTGCCTACTAACACTAACCTGAAGTTTTATAATGATTGCACAAAAACTTGTAGTAATATAAACACTGGTCATCGATGACACTTGCAGGCGGAGGAACATTAGTAGTAGACATTAAATCGATATGAATGTAATGTACCATTTCGAAAAATAACAAAATTCTTATTGCATTCAGAATTCACGTAAGATATATGTCCATAAACATGGGGCCAGTGTTCTGCCATGGATGCGGCCGTGCGCCATTGGCGCAAAAATAAACTTCCCCACCAAATTTTTGTAAGCGGGTCCGCGGGCGCACACAATTTGCAAGTATATTATTCGGCGTATTTAGTAAAATTATATCATTTATTGTTACATCAATTTATAATCAATTTTTTCACTAGAACACTAATTCATTAACGCTTTATTGGCAGCACTTGAACAGTTCAGATACAGTAGTATCAATCGATAATTGTAAGCATGAAACCAGCTTTTCAGCGAAAAACTGCTAGACGACAGCCGCATTTCGGCAGAAACATCAAAGACTTTTGAAGTCGAATTACTGACACCATTGCTATGAGTGTTGCTAATGGCTTGCAGTTTTGGAAGCCCAGCTAATTGATGATGCAACACTGTTACACTTTGTAGTTTTAACAGGTTTCATTATTAACCCCTTGTTTTTATAACAGATTTTTTTTTTTGTTCAAATTAAAATTAATAATGCAAGTTTATAAGGTATTTAAGAATGCAGTGTAACGTTGATCAACAGAATTTTATGAATTAATTAAGAACACAGTATTATTTATCAATCCTTTTTTGAACAGAAAATAAAAACAAACATGAATGACAACAGCTAGTATGTACATTTCCAAACAAAAATCTGCTTTGGAAATATTCATGAGGTGAACTACTTTTTTTTATCTGTGTCCCTACATTTTTGTAATTTGTCCCCACTTTTTTAAGCCTAGAGGGCCCTTGTCCCCAATAGTCCACATTCAAGGCAGAACACTGATGGGGTGTTCCGAAAGAAAAAGACAAATATAAAATAAAACCATGCAACAAAAAACATAACCACCATAGCAGAATTAGTAAAATAAAGTTTATAAAAAGTGTATGTTTGTATGTACTCTTTGATATCTATGTTCATCTTCAGTATGTTATTGCCAGGCTGGGGAGACCAAGGAAGAGGCTGTGGACACGAAAATCCCACTAACAGGCAGACTGTTCAGCAGGCCTGGTAACTTAGTTTAGTGTCATAGAACTCAATGTTTGACTGCATTTACTGTCAGCATATGATCTCTATATGGTCTTGACATACATACAGAGTAACATTAAATATAGACTATTATGGGTAATAAATATGCGTGCAATAGAAACCTTTTGAAGTAGTGCAATAAATTTTTATGCAAACAGTATTTATGTCTGTTTAAAAACCTATGCCGACATATTTGATAATGTTCGATTATCTGCCAGCCAAAATCACCCTTCTGTTGCTTTACAAGTACAGGTGACGTGTTGAGTACTTACATTTTTAGCTCGACTATTCACCGATAAGCTCGAGCTACACTACTCACCTATTCGTCTGCGGATTGCTCTGGTTAAGGTTTGCGTGCAACAAGTACATATATCTGTAACTACAGATATTCAATTGAAACTTCACACATGGCTTCAGGGTCATTATATAAGGTCACTGGCCAAGACCCATAACTGTGATCAGCATTTTAGCAGAAGTATGCCCCTTTTTGTACTAAGAAATTCAGGTTAGAGTTCACGTGTGAAACAACTCCATATCTCTATATCGACTACAGAATTCTGATATTCAACTGAAACTTCACACATGCCTTCAGGGTCATTATATAAGGTCACTGGCCAATACCCATTACTGTGGCCAGCATTTTAGCAGAATTATGCCCCTTATTATGCTCCCGAAGGGAACTTTGGGAGCATATGGTTATCGCATCGTCTGTCGGTTCTTCCCTCTGTCCGTCCGTCTGTCTGTCAAGCTTATTGTGCGGAGCATAACTCTATTAGTATTAAAGGGATTCAAATGAAACTGCATTTAATGATAGAGGACAATGAGAGGAAGTTCAGAGTACAAGGACCATAACTCTTTCTTCAATATTTATGAAGTTATTGCCATTTGTTAACCAAATTTTTCGAAGAATAATTTCTGTTATTAGATTGGGGTATGTCGTTGGGCCTGCAGGCGGACGGGGGGGTGGCGGCATAAACTTTTTGTTTCCGCTCTCTTACTCGAGAACGGATTAAAATATTTTAATGAAACTTAATACATAGATACCTTATATCAAGACCTCGCTTTGGATTGCATACGGGGTGGGTGGGGTCAAAGTCAAGGTCACCATTACTAAAAATAGAAAAACTGTTTCTGTTCAATAACTTGACAACGCATCGAGATATTTTAATGAAACTTCATAAATAGATGCCTTATGTTGAGACCTCGCTTGGGATTGCATATGGGGTGGGTGGGGTCAAGGTCACCATTACTAAAAATAGATAAACGGTTTCCGCTCAATAACTTCAGAAGGCATTAAGATATTTTAATGAAACTTCATATATAGATGCCTTATATCAAGACCTCGCTTGGGATTGCATATGGGGTGGTTGAGGTCAAGGTCACCATTGCTAAAAATAGAAAAACGGTTTTTGCTCAATAACTTGAGAACGCATCGAGATATTTTGGTGAAACTTCATACAAAGATAGCTTATATCAAGATCTCGCTTGGGATTGCATTTGGGATGGGTGGGGTCTAGGCCAAAGTCACCGTTACTAAAAATAGAAAAATGGTTTCCACTCAATAACTTGAGAATGCATAGAAATACTTTAATGAAACTTCAAAACATATATACCTTATATCGAGACCTTGCTTGACATTGCATATGGAGTGGGTGAGGTCACGGTCAAGGTCACTGTTACTAATTATAGAAAAATGGTTTCTGCTCAATAACTTTAGAATCCATAAAGATATTTAATTGAAACTTCATACTTGGATACCATATATCGAGACCTCGCTTAGGATTGCATATTGGGTGGGTGGTGTCAAAGTCATGGTCACCGTAAATAAAAATAGAAAAAAAGACTGTTCCTTAATAACTTAGAATGCATCGAGGTATTTTAATGAGAGGTCATACATATATACCTTATATTGAGACCTTGCTTACGATTGCATATGGGGTGGGGTCAACATAAAGGTCACCGTACCTAAAAAACGGTCTCTGCTCAATAACTTGAGAACGCATCGAGATATTTTAATGAAACTTCATACATATGCACCTTATATCGAAGCCTTGAATGAGATTGCATATGGGGGTGGGTGTTGTCAAGGTCAAGGTGACAGATACTAAAAATAGACAATGGTTTCCACTTAATTACTTGAAAACACATCAAGATGTTTTAATGAAACTTCATACATAGATACCTTATATTGGGACCTCTCTTGGGATTGCATATGTGGTGGGTGGGGTCAGGGTCATCATTGCTAAAAATAGAAAAACGGTTTTAGCTTAATTACTTGACAATGCATCGAGATATTTTAATGAAACTTCATACATAGATACCTTATATCAAGACCTCGCTTGGGATTGCATACAGTGTGGGTGGTGTCAAAGTCTCCATTACTAAAAATAGAAAAATTGTTTCCTCTTAAGATATTTGAATGAAACTTCATACATTGATACCTTGTATCTAGACCAAGCTTTGGATTGCATATGGGGTGGGTGAGATCAAGGTCAATTTCAATGTTACTAAAAATACAAAAACGGTTTGCAGAGCAAAAAGACCATAACTGTTTCTTCAATATTTACAGAGTTATTGCCCTTTGTTTATTTTTCTTGTGCGGAGCATAACTCCATTAGCGCGGAGCATAACTCCATTAGCGTTAAAGGGATTCAAATGAAACTTCATATAATGATAGAGGACATCGATAGGAAGTGCAGAGTACAAGGAGCATAACTCTTTTTGTAGGAAGCGTAATTTTTGCCAACATGTAACTGACATTGTGTTGCCTTCCTTTGACAAGCATATGCTTTGGGGGAATACGTCACATCCTGTGGCAAGCCTTGTTCTACTTAGAAAAGTCAGGTTAAGGTTTGTGTGCAACAGAAAATTCAGGTTAAGTGATTGTGTGCAACAAGTACATGTCTCTCTAACTACTACGGATATTTAAAAGAAACTTCACACATGTCTTTGGGGTCATTATGTAAAGTCACTGACCAAGGCCAATAACTCTGACCTGCAATTTAGCAGAATTATGCCCCTTTTTGTACTTCAGGTTAAAGTTTGCGTGCAGCAACTCCATATCTCTATAATTACTACAGATAGCTTGATTGCATCGAAAGTCTTTGGCTTATAGAGACACTCTTGCGACCGTTTCCTGGGAAAAACTAGTACTTGGTGTCTTTGGAAAGATTTTGAGAATGCTCCCTGAGTGGGGATCGAACCCAGGACCTCCCGGTCCCAAGGCAGACACCATATCCACTACACCATTGCAACTTCATATATCTTTGTGGTCATTATGTAAGGTCACTGACCAAGATCCATAACTCTGCACTGCAATTTAGCAGAATTATGCCCCTTTTTGTACTTATAAATTCAGGTTAAAGTTTGTGTGCAACAACTCTATATCTCTATAACTACTACAGATATTCAGTTGAAACTTTACACATGTCTTCAGGGTCATTGTATAAGGTCACTGTCCAAGGCCCATAACTCTGACCTGCAATGTAGTAGTATTGTCTCTAGATCTGCTACACATAATCAATAGTTGAGCGCGCTGTCCTGAGACAGCTCTCGTTAATATAAAGCTTGATGAAGTTTTCACTTACAATTATTAACGCAACATCCGCATGAGTGCCAATATGATTTAGTTTTACATACACACATACCCGAACAGATGGGCCTGGCAGTGATGTCCAGAGAATAGATTGGTCATCCAGGGAATAAACAGCTGGTATGAAACTTGAGCCAGACACAGGACCTGTACCGATATGGTTGCGATAGTTATCAAGTTGAGGATTGCAACCTGAGGTCTTGCCGAGGTAAGATAACATGGATATCAACAACAACAGTTGCTAAAGCAGTGAAACGCTGCCCAAATGTAGTGTGGTTGCACCCAACAGATTTTAGCTCATCTGATCTCGAACTGAGATATATTGTGGTCAGTATTCCTCCGGCATCTCTTGTTAATTAAGAAATCTTTTTGCATTTAGAGTTGTTCATTGGCTAATAAACAGCGATTTTGTGTTCTGATGCGTATGAATTAAACCACAAGGCTGTTAGTGTTTTTTAGCCGATAAACAACGATAATGCGAAAGTTATTTCAATTGTAACATGACCTAACAACATTGTTTTTGCAATTACGATGCAAACTATATTTTACAGTTTCTGAAGTATTTTTGGGGGTTGTTTATTGGTAGTTAAACAACGGTGAATTTTGTTCTTTGTCTATAGAAAACTGCACGTGACAGAATTGTCATTCATTGTGAACATTTTGCTTTAAACAACCTCTTCTCTGAAAACACTACAAAGAAGTTGAAAAACTTGAAAAAAATGTGCATAATTAATTGTTCAGATGCTTTCCAATGAAGTTGATTGTAAAAATGGTAAATATATACCTTTTTTTTTTTTACAGTTGGTGCCTCAGTCTTTTTATTTGAAGTTTGATTGTGAGTCTTCACAGAATCAGTTGGAATCCACATTTGATACTGACAGTGTGTAATTAATATGGGTCAGACTATTAAAGTGTTTTAGGACAGGAGTTGTCTCCCTTAGATTTTCATTATTGAAAATTGAATTATATTGAAAGATTTCAACAGTGCAATTGTTTTAAAATGACTAAAGAACAAAAATCAAGTCAGTATGCTGTTTTGGCAAAAGGAAGTGACAACTGTGATAAAATAGTCAGTGTGGGAAATCTCTTACATACCGGTAATAAACATTATATAGACATTAATCAGTACACGTTTAAACCAACTGCATTTGGTCTGTGTGATAAAAACTAGTTTATTGTAATCTACTATTCAGCTACAAACCTTCTTTGGCGCAGTGTAAAGTTTAATGTAACCCAATACTCACGTGACCTAATACTCACGTGACAGTTTACATAGTTACACTGTTTACTTGTAAAATGAACTTGTATCAGTCCACTGAGCGTCATTTGAAGGTTATCTTGGTTTTTGTTCAGTTGGAAATTTTTGATTGCTTGACTATTGACACTAGCATTTAATGTGTGTTTTCTGGACTATTAATTTATTTTAAACAAGATACTGGGACATTAATATTTCAGGTGAATTTAAGTTGAAACTTTTGTTTTTTGAAAGTGAGTTAGCAAAATGGCGACATTTTCTATGTCTACTGTTGCTAAAGGGTCAGATGAATTTAAAGATTTTTGTTGTTCGATCTGCGAAGAGCAATATATTGAGGTAGTCGCAGAATTTTACTGTGAAACATGTTTGAAGTTTTTCTGTGGAAAATGTATTCATCTTCATGGTCAGTTGTATAAAAAACATTCCCCTTATGGAAGGGGAGATATAAAGAAATGGCCCATTTCAAAGAAGGTGGAGGATTTTCTGTTGAAATGTGAAGTTCATAGAGATAAACAATTGGAAATGTTCTGCAATGACCACAGTCAGCTGTGCTGCACTAATTGTGCTTTCCTTAACCACAGGTATTTCAAAACATTTTGTTTGCTCTCATTGTTTTTGGAATATCAATAAACTGTGTTACAGTAACATAGTTCATAATTTCCCATTCATTAATTCAGTATTTTCCACTGATCAATTCAGATTTTTTTAAATCATATTCATTATTTTTAAGAATGACATATTCTTTGAATCACAAACTTTGGACGTCTTGGTTATTTTGACTATATTAAATTTTAATAAGTTTTTTATTGACATTTTATTTTGTTTTATCTTTGAAAACATTATTGTAATAAAAACTAATAATTAGCTGTGTAATCAAGTTAAGACCAATAACAAATGACAGTCTCAAGAAATGAGAAATCACAGCTGTAAACAACCTGTATTTACCTAGATACCAATGATTAACACATGAACTGAATAACTGGGTAGTAAGATCAATATATATCTTTGAAGTTTAATGAGTTTTGGTGGTTTACTGTATTAAGTGGTTTACTGTATTACCACCTAACTGTATATAGCTCAGAACCTTGACACATGAAGCTGACACTAGTGAAGTCTAGCATTAATTTGCACGTGAAGTGTTTCCTATATTTATACTAGGTGTTGTTTGGGTATGTGTTTAACATGTTCATTCATTTCATTTAATCGTATTACTGTATTCACAGTCTCACAGTGACATAATCTTACACCAATGTTAAATTGATTCCAGTAACGAATCTAATGTATTTAATGTAACAGATTTGTAAGATATAATTTATTCATGAAGGTCAGTTTTAGGGTAATTTTCCTGTGCTTTTTATCAGTTACACATGCATTACTGCGCTTTCTGCACTTATCCTCAAACAAAGTAGTCAATGTATTAATCCGACTCTATTTATTTGTATTCTCCATGTTCAATAGTGAAGCTTGAAGAAAATTCATTATACATGTGTGCTATTTACAAAATGGATATTGAGTGCATCTAATTATGCCCCCCATCAGAAATGGCGGGGTATATTGGTTTGCTAATGTCGGTGTGTTGGTCGGTAGACCACTTTTCTTTCTGCTGTCTAAGTCCAACAATTTTCGTCCAATCCTCACCAAACTTCATGAAAATGTTTCAGGCCATAATATCCCTACCAAATTTGAGAATCAGCCAAATTGCCCTTGGAATTATTCAGTTATGGTTCTTGAATGATCTAAAATTGGCATTTTTATGTCGCCTAAAAAGCGACATATATGGGGTACTTTTGGCGGTGGCAGCGTTGTCAGCGGCGTCCCCTGCAGTTTTTTGCAGAAAACAACTTGAGTAGACTTGTCGAATCATTATGAAACTTTAGGGAAGTGTTAGTAGGCATAACAGGAAGGTTAAGTTTGATATTCGGCATATTCGCGCTTATCGTACTTGAGTTATGCCCCTTTAAAAAAAAGTTCAAATAAAAACTTGAGAAGTTTTTGTGCAATCATTATGAAAAGGTTAAGTTAAGTTTCGGCATAATTGCTGTTATTGCACTTGAGTTATGCTGCGTCAGGCGAAACACCCGACTCACAGAGTTCTAGTTAGACACTTCCGCTCTATAAGTTCAACA